>JAODAL010077207.1:0-13352 GCA_025379985.1 Phyllomedusa bahiana | reverse complement strand
TTAAATCTTTTTTTGGAAGGGAAAAAAAAAACTGAACCCTATATGTTTTTTTTTTTTAACAGCGCTCACTGTGCGTATCCGTAATAATTTTAGCTTTACTCTTGGGGGTCTTTTGTTTATGGCGATCCCCCAATTTATATATTTTTTTTTATTTTGAACCCTTTTTAAAAAAAAAAAAGTGTTTTTTATGTTTAAAAGAATATTTATGCTCGCTTTTTTTGAGAGCCATAACTTTTTTTATTTTTTCCGTATCAAGCTGTGTTGGTTTTTTTTTTTTTTCGGGTGAACTGACGTTTCAATTGGTACAACGTGGGATTTATAGGGGTTTTTGATATTTTTTATTCCTTTTTATGTGGCGGGATGAAAAAAAATTTTAATTCTGTGATTTTTTTTTTTGTTATGCGTTAAACTTACGGGAAAATTAAATACAGTTTTTGGGGGCGGGTCGTTTTGCACGCGGCAATCCCAAATATGGGTACTTTATTTATTTTTGATCTTTTTTGTGGCATTGGCATTTGTAAAGGGGGGAAAAGGGCGGTGTACGTTTTTTTTTTTACTTTTTAGTGTTTAGTTTTACATTTTTTTCCCTTTTTTTTTTATTTTTTTTTATTTTTTCACATTTTCTTTTACTTGCCCCCTGGGGGATTTGAATGAGAGATTTTTAAAGACTCTCTTTCAATAGGAATCAATGCACACTTGTTGCTGTCAGGGTTCCTTGACAACTGTCAGCCCACGATCCCGGGCCAGCCCACGGGGCCGGCCCGGCATCGTGACGTCACAGACAAGCTTTTCTAGAACTCCGTGCTTTCGTAGAAGGAAGTGTTTCAGGGATCGAACGATCCGTCAGTTGCTGTCGCCAAAGAGACGAGGAGGAGATCGCTCCTCCTGCTTTTTTTAAATTTTTGCGCCCCATGGTCGCGATAATTAAAGGGGGTTGCCCCCCCCCTTCCCCCGGTGTGATGCAGGTGGGGCCGACGAAAGCGGGATGTCACTGTAATATACAGCTGACACCCCGCGCGATCCCGCGATCCCAGGCGTATGCATACGTCCAGGGCGTGAACCCCCCAAAGACCTGGACGTATGATACACCCCGGTCGTTAAGGGGTTAAATCAGGTCCATTGGATGGAAAAATTTGAAAAAAATTATTTGGTCTCAGAATAGCGAAAACAAAGCGAATTTTTGTAAAAGAAAATTATTTACTTTTAATTAGCAACAAAAAGTATATAAATATGGTATTATCACAATACAATACAAATCACAAGCGTTGTCTCACTTTAAAGGGTTTCTTTTTTTTTTAAAGATTTGAAAAAAAAAATCACTTTAATATGTGTCCATTAACAGTGTCCTACCAATTTAGATATCCCTTTGAATGGGTTGCATCAGCTCTCAGGTCGCTATAGCTACAGACCTGTTAAAAATTTCTCATGATACTGCCGCACGGGTTACTATAGCTACAAAACCTGGCTCCACTGCAGCCAGTAGAAGCCAAAAAACATGCCTTAAAATCAAAATGAAACCAAAAAAAAACGGACTGGGTAAGATGAATCAATAAAGGGGAAAAAACCCCCTTTAAAATGTCTTTACACTGCATAGTCCTCATAAAAAACAAAATCCCAAAAACTATTTTTCATCACACCCCACAAACAACACTTTTTTTTTTTTTTTTTTTTAATTCCCAATTCATAATATGGCACATAACATGGTACCACTAAAATTAGACTCCTCCTCTCTTGCACCTGGGTAGAAAACCCACCATTTCCCCCAGAAATTGCTTCGCTAAAAACCCTCCCCCTCCTCCTCCTCCATTTCAGCCCCCACCGGACTATGGGCCACGAGATGTATGCCACATCCCCAGTCCCTGCCCAGCAGATTTTTTGCATCTTTCCAGGACTGAAGCATGAATGACGTTTTTCTTTCGTAGCCCGGGCGATGACAAATACTGGCCCCCTCGAATGGCATAAACAAACGGCAGGTGTCACGCATGATCTTCCACTGGCTGACATCAAAGTTAAAAGGGGGAGTATTCTGTCTGCCTGGACATAAAAAAAACTTTAAATGGCCTTCTTGTTTCAACGTGGGTCCAACTTGCAGGCTGGAATTCCAGCGGGGGGGAAACATCGCATATCAGAGCGTGTTGGGGGGGCCTTTTCTGCCCTGCAACTCGGGGGGTTCCGGTTTGTAGAAGGGAAAGTGCATGCCATTTTCCCCGGCCATTTTCAGAAGTTTAAAGATGGGGGGGAAGACTTCAGGAACCTTTTTACAACCAGATTGAACACGGCGCCATGCAGGGGCATGGACCATCCCTCCTGGGTGCAGCGCGGACCATTTTCCCCCCTTTGTCCGTCACCATGGTTCCGTTTTGCAGTTGGCGCGGAGAAAGCCACACATCGATTTCTTGTGCATGACGCAGACAGTTCCTCCCCCGTGTGACTTCGTTCGCGAGGCAAGCCCGGTGTAAATTTTGGGACACCCTGTGCCCTACACATGTGGGGAGATGGAGCAGATTGTGGGGGTGAGATGGTGGGGGTGGTGGAGGAGGAGGAGGGGGACATTGGCGCAGGAGCGCGTTTGACAACGTGGAGGGGGAAAGCGGGTCTCCCGTCCAAATTGTTGGGGTGCCTGGGCAAAAAAACCATTCACCCAGTGGGCGTAAAGGACATAACCCCTGACCGTAGTTAAAACTCCAACGTCCGGCTCCGTGCACCTTGGGAAAAAACCCTAGCTCAAGGACGGGCCCCCTTTATGTTCACTTTTATGAATGCTGGTACTGCCTTTTTGAAAAGAAATTAGGCTTGGAACTCTCCACTCGGCTCGGCACAAGCCATTAGTTTTTTGAAGGGGACAGATCCACCCTTTGGGAAAGGGGGGACCCAGTACCAAAACTTGGCGGAGCACGTCAGCTGCGCACCCTTTGGATGGTTGGACGCATCTGTTGTCTCTTTGCAATCGCCCCCCCTGAACGACTGCTGGCGCCCCCCATGGTGGCCGGGGGAGCGGAGCATCTGGAGGGAGTTGATGTCAAAGAGAAAAGCTCCCTTCTACAGAGGGTGGAGCCTTGACGGGCTGCAATGGAAATGCGTGCCCCCCGGGCCTGTTTGGCTGCTGCTGCTTTTTTGCTGCGGCGGCAGGAGGGGACCCACCTCACTGAGCCCTTTTTCCCCCAAAACCCAACGGGATGGTGTCGCTCCCAAGTGTTGCCCCGCAGGGCCCGTGGTCCCATTTTTAGCTCCCTGGCCTTCCCTTCCCCTTTTTTCCCACAGTTTCCCTAATTATCCCTTTATTGGGCTCTCCGGTGTCTTAGAAAAGGGAACTGCCACACCGCCGAGAAAGCTGATTTTCCCGCCAACCGCTCCGAAACTGAGTGACAAATGCCGCCTGCCTCGGGGCCCCCTGTGCCGTACTTTTTGGCCCCTGCGAAGCGGGTTTTTTTCCCCCGTGGCCCCCTTGGCCCCCGACCTCCCCACTGCGTTTTCCCCTGCTGATTTCACGGCCACAACCCCCACTTGCGGGCCCTGCGCCGCTCCCTGCCCCGGAAAGTGAGGGCCCTCTTTTTTTTGAAAAATGATAAAAGCCCCTTGTTTCCCCCGGCCCCCAATTTCGGGTCGGTTTTACATCCCACCCATCATCTATTTGGGGTTTCTTCGTCATGCTGCCCTTAATCCCCCCGGTTTTGGGGTATCCCAAGGCTGACCCTGACAACATGACCCCCCATCCCATTTCAAACCATCTATACTTTGCGCCTACTCCCAAGAAGCGGGGGATATTGGCCCCATTTCTTGCTAAAAAGTAGCTGCGATTTCCCCTCCTCTAAATTTCATTTTCCTATATATTGGGCTGACCCCCCAAAACCACAAAAGTAGATCTAGGCCCCTGAGGGCCCCCCGGATGGGACAGGGGGGGCCCCTGAGGAAAAGGTGGGGGGCCCCCTGCCCCACCCCCGGGCCCAAAGGGCCAATTGGGGTTTTGTTTTCTGACGTTCCCACCGACTTTTTTGGCGGGGGTTGTAAGATGTCATCGGGGGGAAAAGTGGTGACCTAAAAAAACCCAATCAAAAACCCCTTGGGTTCCCCTAAAACAACCCCACCACCCCCGTAGTAAACACCCGGGCAGTTCGGCCCTTTCCCCCGATTTGACCCCTGCTGCGGGTCCCGTGCTGTTGCTGCGACCTGGGCCTGTTTCAGGAATGTTTGTGCCAATGCCACTACGCAGTGCAGAAGCACTGCTACCTCTCTGTCGGACATACTGTTTGATCCTAAATGTACAGGACACTGTCTTGTTGAAGATATCTGTTATGATCTCACAAGATGGCAGGAAAAATTGAACCTTGTATGTGTCGTTTATAAACTCTGTGTATTTTCTGAATGTAAAGGCTTAATTAACCTTTGGTATATGAATTATGCTACAGATATTTCTACAGTGGGGTGAAAAAGAAAGTTTCTTTTTACTGAGTGCAACTGAAGAAAAAAATACTTAGTTAACCCTTGGATGTAAATTGCGCCATAAGTATTGAGCCACACAAAAACTAATAGCTTTGTAGCGGTTACAATGCCGTTGTTTTTTTACGCTACAAACAAGAGATAAAATTGTAAATTAACCTTTTGCTTGTGAATTAGGCTACAGAAAAAATGCTATAATATTTTGGCGGTGAAAAGACGGTTTCTTGGAGTCACCACAGCTGAAAAACACCGCTTAATTAACACTGGATGTAAATTGCGCCAAAGAATTGAGCCACCTACAACCAACTAGCTTTGTAGCGTGTTACAATGCCGTGTTTTTTACGCTTACACAACAAAAATAAAATTGTAATTATCTTGCTTGTGATTACGGCTACAGGAAAATGTAAATATTTTGGGCGGTGATGAAATGACGGCTTTCTTGGAGTCACCACAGCTGAAAAACAAAGCGCTTAATTAACCCTGGATGTAAATTGCGGCCAAAGAATTGAGCCCACCACAAACTACTAGCTTTGTAGCTGTTACAATGCCGTGTTTTTTACGCTACACAACAAGAGATAAAATTGTAATTAACCTTTGCTTGTGAATTAGGTACAGGAAAATGTATATATTTTGGCAGTGAAAAAAGACGGATTCTTGGAGTCACCACCAGCTGAAAAACAAACGCTTATTAACCTGGATGTAAATTGGCAAAAGAATTTGAGCAGCCAAAAAATGAAGTGGTTATTTGTATGGTTAAAAACGCTGTTCTTTAATGAATACAACAGGAACTGGGTTTGATCCCCTTGGATATTCAAGTGCTGGTGAGCCGATAGGATTTAAATGTATTTGCAGATGTAGTGGACGCACACTGGATTTCAGATCCATACCCAAAAAATCAGAAATTAGAACGTTTAAGAGAAGCAGTCGTGAGACAAGCTGAGACAACCCCACAAAAATCGCTGTAATAAAATCATTTCGTTCAGTAAGAGCTCATCAGCCCACTGCAGCACCTTCCCTGATCAAAGACTGTGAGAGGGTGTGAGCTCCCAGCGTCCGCGCCCGGAACTAATATAGTGGGTGATGTCACAGAATGCCGCCGGTCTTGATTCGGCTTCATCTCTGCAAAATGTCATGCAGGCTAGCCCTGTCTTCCTACAGAGTTCTTTGACCCATGTAACGCCATGTGCTTGCAGCCATTTTATCAATGAAAAGCACACTTCGTTCACCCGAAGTACCCCAAAGTTCGACTTCGTTAAGAAACGAAGTTTTCCTGAAATTCTAAAGGAATTCCACTTCGTTAGAATCAATTCGCCCATCTCTAATTATTTACAGATTTCTAATTGTGTGACATATGACTTACTTTTTCTCTGCTCAATCTGGTGGCATGGTCATTATATCTACAACCCAGAAAAATTCCTTTTTGGGAAAATTGTTTTTGTGAAAAATATCCTTTACCCTATTGCCATTTTCACTGGATTCTCTATTTGAGTTTTATCCAGTGTTTGGTGGCATTTCCTTATATATATAAAATAAACACAAGGGATAGCTGAAATTCTGAAATTTATTGGCCCCATATCTGTCCTCTGATGATATGTATAAGGGACATTGAAACATGTCGGGACGTTTTTGTTAGTTAGAGTAAGTTGTTCTTAGGGTGAGGTTCCAGACAGGACTGCCCTTTTCGGGGCATTTACCCTGTATAGCAGCATAGGGTTTGGTAGGTAATTTAGGATATTAGCTAGTTTTTTTTTCTTTTTCCCCTCTTTTTTTCGTAATTGGTTTTTGTGTTCTTGTCTTCCCTAGTGTGTCTTAGTGTATCTTCCTTTTGAAGTGTGATTAATATTAAAAGTTAAGTTTTAGCTACATAATTTCTTTTTTTATGTTCTACCTTAACACTTAAACATGCGCCATGTATGAGAGAGTCAGGAGTCAGGGAGTCAGGGAAACTGAGGAGTCAGTCGGAGTCAGAGCTTTGGCTTACCGACTCCACAGTCCTGTTTTCCACATCTCTCCAAACCTTTACACAGGGCTCCGAACTTGTACATAGAAATAGCTGGAAACATTAGCTAAGCTAAGAAATAAAGAAACTTTGCATAATTAAGCAGCAACATGCTAAAAGCCTCTGGATATAAATTCCATTATTCATGACTGCTTCCAGGATCACTAATGGTTTGTGTTACAAGAGCTTTACTAATAACAAAATAGAACATTTTCCAAACCTGCTTGTAATGTCTCTTGTTTTATTAAGCACATATTTGAAAATTATACAAGTGAATCATGTTTACTGCCTCCAGATAATTGCACACAAATATAAATTTGCAGTATATTCCCTAAGGTAAATGTAAGGCATAAATATATGGCTGTAGCTACTGAAGCAAAATCTTTTTGGCATAAAAATGACTGCTGATGATACGTAAACCCTTTCACTGTTAAAATGTATTGCATAAAGTATTAGCATATTTTTATACAACTACAAAGATTGCATCTATTTTAGTAAATTTAATTGGATTCCACTATTAATTAGAACCATCATTTTAGAAAAGATGTTTTGTCTTTATAATGTCCCGTTTAAATTATTTGCAATTAAACGAAGATTCCAACTTTAAATAACATCTGCAAGTAAACTATTTTGCCTTACAAATGCCTGCTTTGTGATCCCATAAATACATTTTAGACACTTCTCTACATTTGAATACCAATTTTCTGGCAAAATGCAAAGCTCATGAAGAAAATAGTCTTTTGGGATATGACAGCAATAGGTTTAATAGCAGAAAACAGCATCTACCATCATGCATTGCATTGGGAAAAGTAACAATGTATGTGACATTATCACTAAGTTTCCTGTAGTTTGGATGTTAAATCAAGTGCTTGATTCCTGCCTGCAAAGAGAGAAAGTTTTAAGAAAGGTTACCGACAGAGAAGCCAGATACTGAGAGTCAGCATGTTCTTTAACTAGAAGTGAGCTTTATCAAGCAATTTATTCAATGGAGTAATCATATTTTGCATCAGGTCATCACAAAAAAACACATAAGCAGTAGCAAAAATATCCAGCTGATATACAGTAGCTTAAATATTATGTTAAAGGGATGGTATTGATGTAATGTTAAAGGGGTATACCCATTTAAATAATGGCAAATGTACATAAACATTATTAACAATGAGACAACTGTTTTGATTTTGCTTCATTTTAAAGCTACAACATTTTTTGTCCCATGTCTGTTTATGGACGGCTTTTTAGGTTGCCGACCATCTCTCTGCTCTAATCTAGCAGTGGGTGGACTGATGACAGCATGGTAGCTTATTGAGAGAAGCTTTAATTCTTTAACATTCCTGAGAAGGCTGAGCTGTCTTATTCCCTGCTTTCAGGTTTGCAGACACACTGTTATCATTTTGTGTAAATGCACAGATAACTGTTTGTTGTGGTAGCATCAAAGTTTTTCCCTCTCACTGGGATCTTCCTCTCAAGACAAATACAGCTCTTCTAGGTAACATTCATATCAAGATATCCTACTTGGCCAGTGTTTTTTTATTTTTTCTTTTCAAAACCCCTTGATTCCCAATGTCCCTCTAACAGGCAGAGCTATGAATAGAAGTTAGTAGAGCTGAAATTTCAGCCAATGCTGTAGAACCGCCCACAGCCGGCATGGAAAGTGGAAGCCTGAAGCCAGTTATAAAGAGCGAGAATGGGTATGTCTGGCTTAAAACGCTATTTTAAAATATTCTATTAGGCATTCATCTCATAAAGGTCTATGAATTATTTCCTTCAAAAAGAGCTTTCATGGCCATTTAATGTATAGAGATCCCACTGATTTTAATAAGAATTATGTAATTCTTTATTTTACCTATGGAGGCACTATCCCAATAAAGTTATATCTTTTTATTTTTGAGTGTGCATATTGCATAAAGTGTTTTTCTGTTTTTATTAGTGTTGAGCGATTATTATCGACAAAGTTGAAATCGGCACAGTTTTTATGTTGATCGAAATTTTTAGATCATGCGATAATTTAGGTTAAAATCTGTGCATCATCTATTAAGATTTGCGCCATTTTTCGGCGCTTCCTGTCATTTTGGCGGCAGCAAATCAGCTTACAGAATAGAGCAGGGTGAGATGTGTGTGCGACGTCATGACTGGGATGTGTATGGTTGCGATTGGCTGGAAAAATCACATGACCTTGTTTTACATAGAACAGCGTTTCCTGTTCAGCCTCAGTGTCTCTCAGCGTCTCAGAGCAGAAGGACGTGCGCTCTGCTTGTGTCCAAACAGCTCAGTGAAATTAATCTATTTCTTCACAGAGAAAGCTCTACTGTTAGCTGTGATCCTTACAACTTAGTTAGATTAGAGATTGGAAGATTTTATGTAGTTAGGTAGAGAATTTTAAAGGAGCATCTACCGCTGTAAAGTCACGGGGAGGAGCGGGGAGGGGAGGGTGGGGGGGCCGCGGGCGAACACAGACAAGCTCTATAAAGAATACTGGATAAAGTTCACCAAGACTTAGTGTAGACATTGCACTGCAATAGCTTTATTATTAACAGTTTTCTATTGAAATATTTCCTGGATATTGGGCAGCCTGAACTTATATTAGGATACACATCTTTTCTAGTAACTGCAGGTCTCTTTGTTAGGTGCAAAACTCCACTTTAATTATCAGTATACATTTCAGATAGGTGTTCATTTCAATTTTGCCCATTCCACCTTTGTTCATATATCCACCTTGCAGTTAAATTAGAATCCAGCAATTTTGTAGTCAGCACAGGTTGATAGGTGCCAAAAATACCTTGTATTATCCGAATACATTACAGATACGTGTTTTTTGCACTTTTGCCCAGTCCAGATTTGTTCATTGAGGCACCTTGCACTTAAATGTGAATGCAGCAATTTTGTAGTCACCACAGGTGAATTGAAAGGTGCCAAAAATACCTTTTATTATCCGAATACATTACAGATACATGTTTTTGCACTTTTGCCCAGTCCAGATTTGTTGATAGAGCCACCTTGCAGTTAAATTTGAATCCAGCAATTGTGTAGTTACCACAGGTGAATTGATAGGTGCCAAAAAAATACCTTTTATTATTCGAATACATTACAGATATGTGTTTTTTCACTTTGGCGCACTACAGCTTTATTCATTGAGGCACCTTGCACTTAAATGTGAATGCAGCAATTTTGTAGTCACCGCAGGTGAATTGAAAGGTGCCAAAAATACCTTTTATTATCCGAATACATTACAGATACGTGTTTTTTGCACTTTTGCCAGTCCAGATTTGTTGATAGAGCCACCTTGCAGTTAAATTTGAATCCAGCAATTGTGTAGTTACCACAGGTGAATTGATAGGTGCCAAAAAATACCTTTTATTATCCGAATACATTACAGATACGTGTTTTTTTGCACTTTTGCCCAGTCCAGATTTGTTGATAGAGCCACCTTGCAGTTAAATTTGAATCCAGCAATTGTGTAATTACCACATGTGAATTGATAGGTGCCAAAAAATACCTTTTATTATCCGAATACATTACAGATACGTGTTTTTTGACTTTGGCGCACTACAGCTTTGTTCATTGAGGCACCTTGCACTTAAATGTGAATACTGCAATTTTGTAGTCACCACAGGTGAATTGAAAGGTGCCAAAAATACCTTGTATTATCCGAATACATTTCAGATACGTGTTTTTTTACTTTGGCGCACTACAGCTTTGTTCATTGAGGCATCTTGCACTTAAATGTGAATACAGCAATTTTGTAAGGAAGTTATGGTAGGGAAAAGCACTCCGTGATAAGGAATATATTCAAGAGGTGCTAGTCAGAAATATATATTCAGGTTGTAGATAGATTGACTGCACACTCAATATTTTTTGTTGCAATATACAAAACGTTTTTATTGTGAAATTCACTACAAGCTCCGTTGAAAAGAATAATTATAAGTGACTAAGTGGTGGACGTTTCTGTCATCCGACCTTTTTCAACGAGTCACTAAAATAAAATATATACAAGAAATATGGTAAATAAGAATAATATAAACAATATAAATAATAAAAAACAAAATAATATAGAAGGTAAAAAACAAGGAAAAATGAAAATGAAAATACAAAATATACGACATATGTAAAATATAAAAAAAATTCATATCATATAGTATATACTTAACATTATGTAGGCATAAATTATACAATGTTTTTAGTCCAAATTTAGAATGCAATGAAATAATAATAAGTGACAAAACCAAATAATATGGATGTAAGTGATTTATCCTTATATACTGATCAAAAAATTGGAATGGCATGCAGTGTGGCATTTAAATTATATACAAATAAAAAAAGAAAGCTAAGTATACACAAACATAATGAAATTTAAACCAATAGAAGATAATGTGGTAATTACATATATCCAAAAAGCATCTCTCAGCTATATACAATGAATAAATAAATAAAGGCAGAATAACAACCCAGTGGCAACAATGTCCAAATTATGGGATCAATATAGGGAAAATTCCCATGTAAGACCGGCTATTATACCCTGTTGCGCCCTACATTCAAACACTTACCTATAGAATAGGTTGTAGAGTGGAAGGAGGACGGGCCGTAGCCCAAGTAAGAGTGGGAGCCAGTGCTTAATGGGGTAGATTGAGTGATTAAATAGAAGCGGTGATCCCGGCCGTTTCCGACTTGAAACCGGAAGTTGATCCGGGTGTGCGTCATTTCCGCCACTGAAGGAGTGTGGGAAATGTAGTTCTAAGTCAGATGCACAGAGAGGGAGACGCATGCGCATTGAAGACGCAGCGCCGAGAAGAACATAGGAGCAGATAACAGAAGAATGTCTACTGAGAAAAGTGCTGCAAATACCAATAGTAAGGGGAAAAAGCAAAAAAAAAAAGGAAAAATATTAGAAAAAGGGGAAACGAAACAACGAGGAGATGCATATAGGATATGGGATATAAAAAATAACAGCCAGAAAAATAAAAACATATAGACTAGTATACTAGCCTAATGAATAGTATAGAGGAGAAGGAGCCGGAACCCAACAGGGGGACGCGCGGACAGACGGGGGAACCAGTGGACAAATAAATAGTGGATCAAAAGCGTAGGCTAAAATACAGTAGATACGTAGAATCAGAAAAAAAGAAGAAAAAAAGAAAAAAGAAAAAGAAGGAAATGCATAGGAGGAGGAAGAAAAAAAAAAAAAAAAAAGAAAAAAAGAAAGAAAAAATAGGCACTTCACTACAGTCTCACCCTGATGTGTGTGCACTACGTGTAAAATAAAAAAAAAAAAAAAGTGTTAGTATAAAAAAAATTTGTTATATAAAAAAATACAAAAATGAAGTCGCATTCCCATTAAAACCCCTGAGGTGAAGGGTTTTAAAAGTTTATGGATCCATTGCGATTCTTTCTGTTTAAGTAAACGTTGGTGATTGCCACCTCTCCGTGGTCTTGCAACCTGCTCAAGGATTTGAAAACGTAATTGAGAAATATTGTGACCTGCCTCCTGAAAATGCGCTGGAAATTTGCAACCGGTTTTCCCCAAAAGCGGATGGGGGGATTATGGCTAGAAAGCCGATCCTTCATCCGTTGTGTAGTTCCCCTAAAAAGGGAGACCACATGGTCATTTTAAGGATAGTCATAAATGTACTGTTAATGTAAAAATCCCTTTTATAGTGTACTTTCCTGTCCATGGGTGTGATATCGTATCTAGTGTTGAGCGATTTTTATCGCAAGTTGAATCGGGAAGGTTTTTTTGGTGATAAAATTTTCAGATCATGCGATAATTAAGGGGTTAAAATCTGTGCATCATTATTTAAAATCGCGCCATTTTCGGCGTTTCCCGTAAATTTTTTGGGGGCCCGCAAACAATTACGAATAAGCAGGGTGAGATGTGGTGCCCTCATACTGGATGTTATGTTTCGATTTGGGTGGAAAAAATTACATGACCTCGTATTACATAAAAAGCGTTTTTCCCGTTCACCTTTTGTTCTAGCGTCTCTAGGAATAGGGCTGCGCTCTGCCTGTGGGCCCAAAACTCAGCGAAATTAGTCATTTCTCACAGGAAACCTTCTATTCTGTATCCCTTCAATTTTGTTAGATTTTAGATTTGAAGATTTATGTAGTTAGCTGAAATGTTAAAAGCCATTTACCCCCTGTAAAGTCACGGGGGAGGGGTGGGGGCCCCACGGGGAACCAGACAAGTCTTCTATAAAGAAACTGGTTTAAAAAATTTCCCCGATTGGTAGACATTCACTGCAAAATCTTTTTTATTAAAAGTTTTTCTATTGAAATATTTCCCGGATTGGGGGCCTGAACTATATTGGGGTACACATATTTTGTAAAAAGCAGGTCTTTTGTTAGGTGCAAAACTCCACTTTTATTATCATAAATTTCAGATAGGTGTTCATTTTCAATTTTTCCAAATCCCCCTGTTTGAATATCCCCCTTGCAGTTTAAAATTCAATCCCGAACTTTTAGTCCCAAAAGGTTTTTGTTGCCAAAAAAAAGTGTATCATCGAAAACATAACAGATAGTGTTTTTTGACTTTTTCGCACCCCCGCTTTGTTCATTGACCGCATCCACAAATCTTAAAAAACAAATTTTATAGTCAACCCCAGGGGAAATTTAAAAATTCAAAAAAATACCCTGTAATATAGAAAACTAAAGTACGTGTTTTTTCTTTTGCGCACCAGTTTTCATTGTCTCAGCTCCAGTAAAATTTTTAAAAAAGCAATTCATATTACCACAGGGTTTAAATTTAAAGATGCAAAAAATACCGTGTTTTTAAAGAAAACATAACAGATACGTGTTTTTTGGGACTTTTGCGCAACCACTTTTTTCATTGACGCTATCCACTAAACTTTAAAAAAAGCAAATTTTTATCCCCACGGTGAATTTAAAAGTGCAAAAAATACCGTGATTATACGAAAACATAAAGATC
>JAODAL010077206.1:0-13352 GCA_025379985.1 Phyllomedusa bahiana | reverse complement strand
CTGATAAAAACCCTTTCAATCACCCAACTTTGGGCGACATGTATGTATGGGGCGTTCTGGGAGCGTGTCACACCACAACCATAATATTCTACAAATGTATGACTGGAGAACATCAAAACTAGGCGCATTACTGCTGGAACAGCCGCGCCAAGTTAAAATTGGTCTAGCTGAGTGGTCTTCAAGTTGTCGTAGTGGAACCAGAATGCACCACATCTTTGACCCACAGTAGAACAGCTCCATACATACTGGCACATTCTACACTGCTTTAAAGCTATTTAGAACTGGCCTCTATGCACCTAGATCATACATGTTGCCCTTTGTCTCTAAGATATTTAAGAAACTTCAACAGTAACTTTACAGAAAATATAACTATTACTACTAAATATAATTCTGTTAACTTTGACACAGCCTATACATTCTTAACTTTGAAGAGACAATGAATGATTGAAATATAAAATCACAATATATACCTAGGAAAGCAGTTAAATTGGTAGAAAGCAAGTCTATAAATACAATTTATCTTCTCTACTGCTACTGTATATGGATTTTAACAATTTTTTAGATACGTCTTTCGAAAATACCCCTCCTCATGTCTTGACAGCATTGTGTATTGTGGGACACTGTTTTCAATTATGAATTAGTTTCCATATGCTTAAATAGTTCTGTCTCGCTTATAGCAAACTTAGTTTGGGAAGCTGCAAGAATATTTTTTTAGGTGCATGTATAAAATTAGAACATTACTGGGTGTATGAAGATGACAAGAGTTGATTGGCAAGAGAAAAAAAAATACTTAATGCATTCACATATTCTTTCTGGGGGAAAAAAAGTTTTATACATTGGTGGTAAAAGAAACAGAAAGGATCTGGTTTATGTGTCTCAACACTGCTTAAAGAGCAAGGTCAATTGAATGAAATACACATACACTACAAATTAGAGAACTTTACAAATCCCAATCCCATAATACACTACTCCCAAAGTTATGGCTATTTGGTTTTCAGGTGAAATTTATGGAAAACATAACATTTTTACTCTACAATGATATTTTATTCTGAAAGTAGGCCTTTTAAGTCGTAGCATAAATTTTTACTTTGTCATTTCAAACAATTTAATGAAACAAAAGCCAACAACAGTGAACAATATATGCCATCACAAAATATCAATGTCTCAATAACATATCATGTGGCCTTGAGCATCAGTTACAGTTTGACAACGACATTGCATGCTGCTCACAAGTCAAGTTATTGACTGCTGAGGCATGGCATCCCACTCTTCTTGAAGGGCGCTCCTCAAGTTATTATGGTTCAGGGGTGCATAGTTATGAGCTTCGAAACGGTGACTCAGCTTATCCCACAGGTTTCCTATGGGGCCATAGAAGCTATACGCAAGCTCACAAGCCCCGTCAAGACTCCTCATTTCTTGCGAGTCCCTACACTAAAAAATTTTTAACCGAAAATCACTGGTGGAGGGCCAAACGGTTTTTTTTTCCTTGTATTTTTTGGGTGGGTTTGGAACATCTTAAAAAGTGATAGGCAAGCCTGCCCAATCGAATAGTAGTGGCTTAATAGGCTGTAAGCCAGCATGGTGCACCACATTTATCTGCATTAATGGCAATCTTCTGTATTGCCTTATCTATATGCAGTTATCACACCAGCAACCACCTCCCTCATATATAGAAGGCATGTGAGTAGTTGTCTTATCGGTATTTTTGCATTTGTGCAATCTCCTCATGTATTATACTGTGGATTTTTCTACATACTGGTTTGTGAACGGGTTATAAATTTCCCAATGTGCAGTTTTTTATCATCTAATTGTCCCTCTAGTGGAGGATTGTGAGCTACTGCTCAGCAAATACCTGAAACCTGTTTATCTTTCCCAAGTAGCACAGGGACTTGTTTTTCCTTCTTCTGGGTTTAGTTCAGTCCAGCCATTGAGCTGGAAAATAGGCCTTTGTTGTTTTTTTTGAGTAAATAATGTCCCATTTATCTGTGATTTTTCCAAGTGGTTTAGCAGAAATTCTCCAAGGTAATAGAAATTTGACCCGTCACCTGACATGCCGACACATAGTGGTGTAGGGAATTGCCCAAAACCTGGTTCACTCTTTACACTTGTCCATTTGTCTGTGGATGGAACACAAGGGAGAATCCAGTTTCACACAGTTTAGAACAGAGGGCTTTCCAAACACTTCAACACCAACTGACCCCCAGCATTTGGAAAAAAGGGTGACAATCTTCGAAAATCGAACTGTGACAACCCAAACAACATTGTTACTGGAGGAGGATGGCAGATGGTGATGAATCCATTGCAGAGTTTAGTCCAAGGGCAAATTTGGAATAGGCAAGGCTGCAGCAGGCCTTCGGCTTTAGGGGAGGGGTCTTATTGTGGGCACATGTGGCACAAAAATTCCACTTTCCTCTTTGATGTCTTTAACAAGATCTGGTCATCAGTAGTAATGAATACAATAGACCAGTTTTTACATACTCTGTGATGCCCACCACCAGAAACAATGCCCCATTTTAGAATCCCTCCTGATTGCAGGGCACACCCAAAGTCTTTCCTGAGGAACATGTTGGAGGTCTATCTTGGGAAATCAATCATTCAGGTGAAACAATGTGCCATGGGGACATCTCCTCATCTTAACACAGGACACATAAGAGGGCATCGGCCTTGGATGTTCTTTTTCTGCAGGTCAGAAGTGGATCAAAAATTTAACCAGGAGAAGAAGAGAGAACCCAAATTGGCTTGTCGTGGATTTAAAAACTGAGCCCTCTGGAGGTGCAGAAGATTTTTGTGGTCGGTGTAAATATTTAATTGGATCACAAGCCCCCCTCCAGTAGGTGATGCCACTCTTTCAAGGCCAATTTTATGGTCAGTAATTCTCGATCTCTAATAGTATAATTCTTCTCTGTGGAAAAAAAAGGTTTTGGAGAAGAATCCGCGCGTGATGGTCTTGCGTTCTGGACTTCTTTGAGTAAGGACCAGTGTGTTATTGTGATCCATATATATATACAATTCTCTCTTTTTTATTACATATATCTTGTGTCACGCGCAGAGCTATAATATTTAGCTTTTGAACATGGTGAGAACTAGAGGTGGTAAGCGAGCAAGGAGGGGCATAAGAAATGGAGATAGATACAAGGCACTCCTTCCAACGTGGTGTTTTCTGCAGCAGTTGGCGAGCACATCATCATTGGAGGAGGAGGATGATGGGGTAGTGTCAGTGCGGGTCCGGCCTCAGAGAGGGAAAGGGTGGTCGCACAAGTCCGCTAACATTACTCCGCCAGCCGTGGTCAGTGGTGGCAGCGAGAACAACGGTACTAGGTTTTCACCATCTAAGAGGTCCAGAACCTATGAAGCCTGGGCCTTTTTCGATCAAGCCTCAGATTCGCCGACTGACATCATATGCTGGATTTGCCGTCAAAGCGTCAGTAGAGGAAAGAGTGAAAAGAGTTTAAGCACCATGAGCATGAACAGGCACATGCACATGTCCTGGGTTTCCAACCACCGTGAAATATTCTGCCTCCTCCTCTGCCACTTCCAAGCCCAAGTGGTCCTCTGCTGCCGATGTGCTGGAGCAGCATCAACAAGCAACATCCCCAGTCCCACATACTGTTGGCAGATTCCCACCACCAGCAACACAGCCTACACCTTCCCCTCCCACCATTGTGACCTGCGCACCACACAGCAGCCAGTCTAGAAGCCAGCCTTCTGTGTACCAGATGTGGGAGCATAAGAAACGCTTTCACCCCAACCATCCCCAATCACCCCAACATTTATAAAAATGAATCAAGCGTGGATGTTTAACCATTTTGTGGCCCTGGTTGCCAATGTCTCTGACTAGTAAACTGTAGCACGTCCTCTTAACAATGTGAAATACACATTTAAACTACACTACATCCCATGTCTGTAGTTCCTGTGCCTGTTGTTTCCACAAATTGTATTCTACTGCTGACAACAGCTAGATTTACAAGTCTTCCGGCTGAATTTATTTTGAAATATACAACTGTATGACCTTGATGTGCACTTCATGCACCTCTCGCTCCTCCTTCTTTTAGCCCTCCAAATCTTTATTTTTTAAAGGCCTCCACCTGTACTACCATCAAATATACTAAGTCCTGTTATTCTGAGCCTCGATGTTTTCCATTGGCATGTTCTTGCTGTCACCAAAAGTACTGCCACCTAATCTAGTCAAACTGGAACCTTGCTGTTCCCCACTACCATGTTCTCGCTGCCGCCAATAGTATTGCCGCCTAATCTTGTCGAACCGGATCCTCGCTGTTTCCCATTGCCATGTTCTTGCTGCCACCAAAGGTATTGCTGCCAAATCTTGTCGAACCAGAATATCCATGTTCCCTATTGGCATGTTCTTGCTGCCACCAATGGTACTGCCATCTAATCTAGTCGAACCAGAACCTTCATATTCCCCATTGGCATGTTCTCGCTGCCACCAATGGTACTGCAGCCTAATCTAGTCGAACCGGAACCTCCATGTTTCTCATTGGCATGTTCTCACTGCCACCATTGGTACTGCCATCTAATCTAGTCGAACCAGAACCTCTATGTTCCCCATTGGCATGTTCTCGCTCCCACCAATAGTACTGTCATCTACTTTCATCCAGTCTGCAGAGGCGTAAATTCAAGTTCTTGGGCATTGGTGCTAAAAGTGAAATGGGGCTCCTGCCAGTTACCATGTGCCATTTGCAATACTGGTGTCTTCTTATGTGTCAAAGGGACTTTTGGATGCAGGGGCTTCCGCTGCATCTCCTATAGCTATGCTCCTGCTTGCAAGCTGTCGTCATCTTTTCAGTTAGCCATTGAAAGGAATGGAGAATCTTAGCCCCTCTTAGAGCCAAATTTTCTTCACTTTGTTGTTCCATGTATCCAGTTTACTGTTATGGGTGGTAATTACAGCTTCTCCTCACCTGTATAGGTATAAAACTTAACCCAAACATCTTCTCCCATTGACTTTAATGGGGTTCGAGTTTGAATCTAACCGAATACCACTGTTCGAAGTTCGACTTGAACTCGAACATTTTACTGTTTGCTCGTCCCTAGTCAATACAAGATGAGTGCCAAGGCGAATGCAGATTTCAACCTGGGGAATGCTTCTTCAGCTGCCAGTGGCCACGGTTTGAGGTTTCCATTCTTCTTGGTGAGCGCCTTAATTGGTGCCACCACCGTAGAGGAGTGTGGGATGAATTCACGGTAGTAATTGGCAAAACCCAAGAAGCACTGTGTGACTCAGAAACCAGCTGTTTAAGGGCACTGCAAGATGGCGTACAACTTAACAGGTTCCATTTTCAGTCCTTTGTCTGACTTAATGTACCTGAAGAATGGTAGGTTGGTCTGAAGGATGACGCGCTTCTCCAGCTTAGCGTAAAGACAATTATTTCTTAGACATCTTAGTACCTGGCACACATGAGTATGATGGAATTCTGCGTTGGGCGAAAAGACCAGGATGTCATCCAGGTACATGGCGACACAAGAATACAGAAGATCTTGAAAAATTTTGTTTACTAATTCTTGGAAGACCACTGGGTCATTACACAGACCGAAGGGCATTGCCAGGTACTCGAAATGTCTGCCAAGGGCATTGCCCGTCCACTCATCCCCTTTAAGGATTTGCACAAGATCATAAGCCCCCTGCAAGTCCAGTTTAGAAAAATGTATGGCTCCATGGAGACGGTCAAAGAGCTCGGTGATTAGTGGCAATGGATACCGGCTTTTCATGGTTATTTTATTGAGAGCTTGATGATCTATGCTAGGACATAGCGAACGGTCTTTCTTTCCTATGAAGAAAAAAACGGCACTGGCAGGAGAAGAAGACTTGCAGATAAACCTCTTCTGGAGGTTCTCTTGTACATCCGCAAAATCCTGATGTGGATCGGGTGGACCCAGCAGAGGCTTGAAAGGCATTAGTAGAAAGTGGGTCACACCGAGTGAGGAGCAACTAGGCAGTGAGACTGGCAGTCTTGACCCCAGCTTGTGACTTCGCTCATCTTCCAGTTGAGCATAGGTCATGGTGCTGCAACCACGGAAGTCCCAGGCGAATTCCAGAGGAAGAATGGGGTAACACATAGAACACGATCATCTCCTTGTGTAGCGCCCCACCTGAAGGGACAATTGTTCCATATGGTACTGAATGGAATCGCTTAGGAGTTCCCCACTAATGGAGGAGATGACCAGTGGTTTACCTAGACGGACCACCGGGAGGCGATACTTATTCACCAGGGGAGCATCCATGAAATTCCCAGCTGATTCTGAGTCCAGAAAAGCAGAAACTTGAAGCAAGATTCCTGAACCAGTAGAAATTTGCACCGCCATTTTCAGTCGAGGGATTATTCACACCTTGGGATGCGTCTCTCATGTAACCTAGGTGTGGGAGTTTCCCAGACATTGCAGATGTTACAGGCAATTCCTGCAATAGTGATCTGGACTGACACAATAGAGGCACATATTTTCCTCACATGACATCAACGGGACCATTTGTGCTGAGTCAGGTGGGCTCTGTCCACTTGCGTGGGCTCTTCAGCAGGAGGCAGCAAAGGAGGTACCAGAGCAAGACAGGGTAGATGACGTGATCAGACTGGTTCAAGTTCTTGATAGAGATTCTCTTGTTTCTCAGCAAAGCAAACATCAATATGAGTGGCCAGGTGAATTAGTTCACTCAGAGAAGACGGAAGGTCCCGACCAGCCAGCACATCTTTTACTCTACTGGAGAGGCTCTTCTTGAACTTGGCACTTAGAGCTTCATCATTCCAGGACAGTTCTGAGGCCAGAGTACAGAACTGGATGGCGTGTTACCCAACAGTGGGTTCCCCTTGATGTAGATTGATCAGTGCAGTTTCAGCAGAAGATGAACATACAGGTTCCTCAAAGACACTACGGAACTCCACCAGGAACGCATGGAGATTGGCTGTGGCTGGGTTGTCCCTGTCCTAGAGGGGAGTGGCCCAAACCAGGGCTTTCTCGGAGAGAGGACTGACCAAGAAAACTACCTTGGACTGTTCAGTAGGGAATACATTGGCCATAAGTTCCACATACATGGTACACTGTGTAATGAACCCCATCAAATTTCAATGGCATCGAAAGTCGCAGCTTGTGACCGACAGTCACTACTGGAGCCATAGGTGAAGACTGTTGCTGCTGGGCTGCGAGAATTTGGTGTATCATGGCAGTCAGTTGTTGCACTTGTTGGGACTGCTGGGCAAACTGTGCGACTGCTAGGCGACCACCCTGGAGACATCTCGGAGTTCCGGAACCTTAGCGGAATCCATGGTCGGATCTTTCTGTGAGGACCACAGATAGTGGAGCCACTGAGCCACCGCAAGTCGAAGGGGACGTTGGTTTTCACCAGAGCCAGTCACAATGCAGGATGAACTTGCTGTGGCAAATGACCCCCAGGATCCTACCCCTGGCATGACTTGCCTGTGGTGGCGGCCGAGGTGTAATGCAGTACAGAATCGCTGAGCAGGCTCATAGCTGGGAACACTCAGGAAGGTCATGGCAAGCAGCAAGAATCATGGCCAAGGGATGTTAGCAAGAAGATCCTATACACGGCAAGTCAGGAACACAGGAAACGCTTCCACTTAGGCAATAGGCACTGAAGATCTGGCAGGTAAGTTAGGGGAAGACTGGGTAATATAGGGTCAGTGTCCAGCAATTACCTAATTACTGGTGAGCTGGCCCTTTAAATTTCACAGGACCACTATGTATACGTCCTAGGGAGCGGGAATGCATGCAGGGACTGGCAGATACAGTGCAGGGAGCAAGGAAATGTTAGTAAGAAAGAGTATCAGAGCAGCGAATGCGACCATGACCAGACATGCGGGAAACAATGCCTCACACAGCAGAGGGGCCAGGAGTTTGTGTGCATCTGCGACTCGGCATGTGGGTCGCGGAAGTACCCGTTACATCGACCATGAACATTTACAAGTACCTCTCAAAAGTCATACAGTTACTAAATAATGCAAGGAGAAAATAACTCACCATGTATATTACCAGGGCCGTATTTCAAACTAGGCACTCGTGGGCACGTGCCTCGGGCGGTGCCTGTTAGGGGGCGGCACTGCAGCAGGAGTTTTTTTGGTTTTTTTTTTTACTTTTTTTTTTCTATTTTTCTCCGGGCACCCCCCCCCCCCCCCAGTGGTCGGAGCGGTGGGGTGGTGGGGGGTGTCGGAGGTTGCCGCCGCTAGTGACTTTGTCATTGGTGGCAGCCGGGGATTTTTTTTTTTTTTTTGCAGAGCAGCAGCGGACAACGGGGCGCCGGTAGGGACATACTACTTCTCCCTTCTGGCGCTCCATTGTAATGACAGACAGGCAGCATCAGCAAGCTACGTCTCTTCAGTGGCACGGTGTGCAGCTGGGAAGGATCGGTCTGCGCTGCCCCTCCTCCTCTCCCCAGTAGCGCGCGAGGCCCAAAGAGCGAAGCTCCCGGGCCGGGGAGGGGGAGAGGGGAAACCCGTGCCCATCCCACCCCTCACAGCACGGACGCGCCGAAGACAAAGACCGAGGCCTCCGCTCTTCAGGACAGGTAAGTGATAGGGGGGGGGGAGTGGAGGGGGGGGGGAAGGGGGCTGGAGGCAGGTGAAATGTGAAGGGGGGTGAATGTACTGGGGCGGGTAAATTGACTGGGTCGGGTAAAATGTGACGGGGGGCAGGTGACTGGGGGCGGGGGGCAGATGAAATGTGATGGGGGAGGTAAAAATTGTGCGGGGGCAGGTACGGGGTGGGGAAGTGAAATGTACGGGCCATTGAAATTTTGGACGGGGGCAGTAAAATGTGACTGGGGCAGTGAATGTGACAAAGGCGGGTGAAATTGACGGGAGCAGGTGAAAGGGGCTTAAGGCAGGGAAATTTACTGGGGGCAGTAAAATGTGACTGCAGGCAGTAAAATGTGATGGGGCGGGTTGAAATTTTACTGGAGGCAGGGAAAGTGACTGGGGGCAGGTGAAAGTGACTGGGGGGGGGGGGCAGGTGAAATTGGAGGGGGATGGAGGCAGGTGAAATGTTACTGGGGAAGGAGGCAGGTAAAATGTGACTGGGGAGGAGGAGGTGAAAGGGACGGGGGAGGGGAGGCGGGTTTAAATGTACTGGGAGTGAGGCAGGAAATGTGACGGGGGAGGGGGAGGCAGTGAAATGTGACTGGGGGGGAGGCGGGGAAATGTGACGGGGCGTGGAGGCAGGTGAAATGTGACGGGGGGAGATGAAAGTAGGGGATGGGGGCAGGTAAATGTGAGGGGGGTGGCAGCTGGAAAATGAACTGGGGCAGGTAAAATTATGGGAGGGGAGGCGGTGAAATGTCCCCTGGCTGCGGGCAGGTGAAAGGGAGGGGGATGGAGGTGGGTTTCAACGGAGTGGGGATTGGAGGCAGGTGAAACGGAGGGGTGAGTGGAGGCGGTGCAACGGAGGGGGGAGTGGGGGCAGGTAAAAATGTGACGGGGGTTGAGGCGGGTGAAACGGGAGCGGGGAGTGGGGGCAGTGCAACGTGAGTGGGAGGGGAGACAGGTGAAAAGTGAGGGGGGAGTGGGGGCAGATCAACGTGAGTGGGGAGTGGAGCAGTTAAAACGGACGGGAGTGGGGGCAGGTGCAACTGGTGGGGGCGGGTGAAAGTGACGGGGGAGTGGAGGCAGGTGCAACGTGGAGGGGAGTGGAGGCAGGTAAAAAGGTGACTGGGGATGGAGGCAGGTGCAACGTAAAGGGGGGAGTGGAGGCAGGTGAAATGGACGGGAAGGGGAGGCAGTGAAATTTGATGGGGATGAATGGGGTGAAATGTGATGGGGAGTGGAGGGCAGATGCAATGTGACTGGGGAGTGGAGGCGGGTGCAACGGGGGGGGAGGGGAGGCGGGTAAAATGTGACTGGGTGGAGGAAGTGAAATTGCTGGGGATTGGAGGCGGTGAAATGGACTGGGGAGTGGAGGCAGTTCAAGTGACGGGGGGAGTGGAGCAGGTGAAACGTGAGTGGGGACAAAGGGCAGGTGCAACGGGTGGGGAGTGGGGGCAGGGAAATGGACTGGGGAGTGGGGGCGGGTAAAACGTGGGTGGGGCGGAGGCATTGAAACGTGAGGGGAGAGGTTTTAGTGGTGGGGGGAGGGGGAAGGCGGGGAAACAGTTATAGGTCCCCAGATTATGGAGCTGTGTGTCACTGTCATAAAGGGAGGTACAGATATATGGAGCTGTCTATATATAATGGGGGGTATCAGACATTTGGAGCTGCCTTCATATAAGGGGAGTTATCAGACTATAGGGACTGTCAATCATAGGAGGTACAGATTATGGAGCTGCCTATCAATAATGGGAGTTATCAGACTAACGAGCTGTCTATCATAGGAGGTATCAGACTATATGGAGCTGCCTATCATAAAGGGAGTTACAGACATATGGAGCTGTCTTTTCATAGGGGGTATCAGACATAGGAGATGTCATCATATTAAATGGGGGTATCAGCTATATGGAGCGTCATAAAGGGAGGTCTGACTATAGGGAGCTGTTATCATGGGAGGTTAGAAATGGACTGTTACAATAATAGGGGGTATCAGACTTTACGAGCTGTGTGTCATGTGATGTTTTTTTGTTAGGTTCAGTATCAATAGGGCCTCGGGAGTTATATAGGTATCAATAGGCGGTGTTAGGGGGCACCTAAGTCCAGGTGGTCATACAGCATAAAAGCCAAAAGGGGGGTCTCACACGCTCTCTCAGGTTTTTTTATGCGTTTGTTAATATGTGTTTTTTGTGCAGGGCCCACAAAAATTGATGCTGTACATTGCTGCACAAAATCGCTGTAAAATCAAGATTTTGCCAAGCAAATGTACTATTAATCACCAAGCCTTTCTGCACAAAAACACACATTTAAAAAACCATCAAAAAGGCCTTTTGGGAGCACCCTTGCTGTTTGCGTATACCCCCTGGGGCCCTCTCACCCATATAATCTTATTAGCCTTCCATCTAAATTTAGACCTGTCCAATTCCCCGCGTCTTCCCGCCCCCCCCCCCCCCCCCCCCCACCCACCCTCCCCCAACACCACATTCTGGGAAAAATTTAATCTGATTTGTTTTCCTAGGGGAAATGTCTGTCATAGATCATACCATAAAAAGACGGCCAAACTAAAATCTACAAACAGAAAAAAAAATGTCGAAGAAGAAAAAATAAGGCACAGGGTTTTGGATTTGATAAAAAAAATAAAATGTTGGGAAAATTCGCTTTAAAATGCGTGTGTTTTATTGGTTGAAGTTAATGGGGTTTTGGGGCAGGGACATGTGGCGGGACTCCCGTCTATCCGTTACTGAATAGGTCTCCAAAATCTAGGGGAAAAATGGGGGACGGCAAACCCTTCAAAGCTTTTTCTTGAGCCTTACATGGGCAAAAATTGGGTGGCTTTTTAAAGGGGGTTGGGATAATATGAAAGGGGCGTGGTAACTAATTGGTTAATGGGGGCGTATAGGGTTTAGTGCCTAGGGCAGCACGACCTATAAATAGAGCCCTGTATATTACCATCATACTGCTACCAAATCGAACTACCAAGACCAACATTACCAATAATGGTAATATAAAAGGACCAGATAATAACTCCAGAACATGACCACATCTCAACACCAAATAGTGACTGAATAATACCACTTTACTACCATATGACTGAATAAAGATCATATCAAAGATCATATCAAGAACAATATTGCTGCCATTGCTGCCATACAGTGACCATATAGTGTTAATTATCAGTGTAGGCAGACATTCTTCAGATATATAAGTGATCACAGTGCAGTAACACCCAGTGACTCTCTAAGTCATTCACTTTCCCTTTCCTTCTCCATTCATTCCAGACACCATAATGACTTCACCCAGCCTCATCCCTGCAGAATTTGCATAAAATATTTTAGAATGTAGTTACTCTCTGGGGTACAATGTGTAATGTAATAATCTCTGGGATATGGTGTAATATAATCTCTGTTGTACAGTGAGTATTGTAATTTCTGGGGCAAGGCCGTTCCTAAGGGCGGGCGAGGTGGGCGATCGCCTCACCCGCCCGAAGGATAGCCCTTGACTCACTCAGCAGCTGTACGCTCGCTGTGCAGCTGCTGGTACAGGGAGGAAGCAGGACGGATCTTTCCCGTCCTGCCTTCTCTCCTGTATCAGCATCGCAGGAGGCGCACGGCTGTCACCACGCCACCAGCGACGCTGGAATCTCCTGGGTCGGCAGCCTCTGCGAGGCCAAGGAGATCTCTGGAAGCTGCTACCTGGCTATGGGGGCACTACCTGTCTACATGGGGGCACTACCTGGCTACATGGGGGCACTGCCTGGCTACAAAGGGGCAATACCTGGCTACAAGGGGGCACTGCCTGGCTACATGGGGGCACTGCCTGGCTACAAGGGGGCATTCCCTGGCTACCAGAGGGGCACTGCCTGGCTACAAGGGGGCACTGCCTGGCTACAAGGGGCACTATCTGGCTACAAGGGGGGAACTGCCTGGCTACATGGGGGCACTACCTGGCTACATGGGGTCACTATTGGTACTATTAGCCTTGGGATTCTGGTTTTGTGTAGCAGTGTTATTTGGTAACTGTATGACTATTATTTAGTAGTTTTATAAGTAGCACATTGTGATAAAGCTTTTTGTATGTTTTAGATTCAGTTGATGGTGATGCAATGTGTCGCATTGTGGTGCATTATGTTACGGGAGGGGCCAAATTTCTTCACCTCGCCCTGAGTGAAATTTAGCCTAGGAACGGCCCTGCTCTGGGGTACGGTGTGTAATGTAATCTCTGTGGTACGGTGTGTAATGTAATCTGTGGGGTATGGTGTTTAATGTAATCTGTGGGGTATGGTGTAATGTAATCTCTGGAGTACAGTGAGTAATGTAGGGTTCAGTGTGTAATATAATAAAATTTTGGAGTCAGTGAATTATTTCTTGAGTACAATTCATTACTAAGGTGCAGTTAGTAATGTAATTTCTGTGGCTACCATGTGTAATATAATTAATTTCTGGGGTGCAGTGAGTGATGTAATTTCTGGTGTATGGTATGTGCCACCAGCTGTGCCGCAGCCCACTGGACGGGCTGCGGGCGTACTCGTGCCCCCGTCGGTCCCCGTGTGCCAGAAGCGAGTGGCGCCGTGGTCCACATATCGGGCCGTGGGCGCACTCGCTCTTCTGGGCGTTTCTGCTTACCTCACCACGCTGCTGCTCTCTCGCGTCCGTCTGCGGTCGGGTGTGTGTGTCACCACTCCTTAGGGCGTGCCGGCTCTCTTAGATTTAAAAGGCCAGCGCGCCGGTAATTGGTTGATTGCCGACCGCTGACCCTATATAATGGCTCCACCTCAGGCATGCCTCTGCTGAATCCATAGTGCCTCTACCATGC
>JAODAL010077205.1:0-13352 GCA_025379985.1 Phyllomedusa bahiana | reverse complement strand
AACCCAAAGGGAGGGGCCCCACCTTTGTTTACATTTTTATGAAGTGCTGGTATCCTTTTTTGGAAAAAAAATTTTCGGCTTGGAACCTCCATCTCGGCTCGGCACAAGCCATAAGTTCTTGAAGGGTTTTGCAGAGCCACCATTTGGAAAAGGGAGGGACTGCAGTACCAACAATTGGACAGGAGAGGGTAGCTGCGCACTTGGAGGTTGGACCATACTGTTGTCTTTTTTGCAATGCCCCTCAAAACTGCTGGCCCCCTGATATGAGGAGCGGAATCGGACGGGGAGATGATGGAAAAGAAAACAGCCCCCCTTCTGCAGGGTGGGGAGCCTGACTGGCGCAATGGCATCGTGCCACTGGGCCTGTGCGCAGTTTGCGGCGGCAGGATGGCCCCACCACATTGAGCCACTTTTCCCCCCGCCACCGGATGGGTGACGCTGCAGTGTTGACGCAGGGCCGTGGTTCCAACTTTTAGTCCTGGCAACGCTTTCTGCCAAAGTTTCCATATACCATATTTGTCTCCCCCGGGTGTCTTGCAAAAAAAACTGCCCAACCCCCCGAGTATCTGTTTTTTCCGCCAATGCCCCCCACGGGGACTATACCCCGTGCCTCGCTGAGCCCCTGTGCCGCTACTTTTTTGGGACCGCAAGCGGTTTTTTCCCCCGGGGCCCGTTGGCTCCCGCCCCTCCACTGCTGCATCCTGCTGATCCGGCCACACAACCCACTTGCGGGCTCGCCGGCCTGACCCGCAACTACGCCCTCTTCCCTGCGATGATAAGCCCGCCTCACCCCGCCCCAAGTCGGTCGGTAATCATCATCTATTTGTGTTTCTCGTCACTGCGTCCTCATCACTGGTTTGGGATGCAAGGCTACCCCTACAACATGACCTCCCATCCCACTCTCCCATCTATACTTTGCCGCCTACTGCAAGAAGCAGGGGTATTTGGCCCCCTTTCTTCGCTGCCAATAGCTGCTGACTGCCCTCCTCAAAATTTTTCATCCAAATATATAGTGGTCTGAGCCCAGACCACAAAGAAGATTTATCCTGGCTGAGGGAACCGGATTGGGAAAGAGGCGGGCTGAGGACCGGGTGGAGGCGCTGACACCTCTATGGTGCCATGCCGAACTAAGGGTTGTGTCTGACGTTCCCACCGACTCTTGGCTGGTGTGTCAGGATGTCATCTGTAGGAAAGTGTGATGACCTATTCAACAATCAAGAACCCTATGGGGTTGCTGTCCAGGCACACGGCCGCTAGATGACAGCGGCAGTTGTGGCCACACCTGATTGACCCCTGCTGCGATGTCCCCTTGCTGTGCTGCGACTCGAGGGGCCTGCTCTAGAATTGTTTGTGGCCACTGCCGACCGCATGTGAAGAACTGCCACCTGTCTGTCAGACAAATACTGTTTTGTTCTAAAATGTAACAACACGTTGTGATGAAGATATCTGTATATGATAAATACACACCCTGTGTTTTGACTCCAAATGAACCCAGGAACGAAGCTTGGTTAACCCTTGGTATAATAAGATTGTAGCTCCACAAATGGCCATGAAAAATTTACTTGTTTGTGTCGTTTTAAAAATGCCACTGAGTATATTTACTGAATGTAAAAATACAAACAGGCGTAATAACCTTCGGATATGAATTATGCTACAGGCAAAAATTGCTTACTTTGGCGGTGAAAAAGAGGGGTTTCTTTATGACCACAACAGCAGAACAATGCGTTAATTAACCCCTTGGATCTAAAATTGCGCCAAAGAAATGAGCAAACCAAAAAACAACCATCTTTTGTAGCCATGTTACAATGGCGTGTATTTTACGGTACACAACAAGAGAAAAACATGTAATTAACCTCGGTTATGAATTATGCTACAGGAAAAATTTCGTTTTTTGGTGGTTGAAAAAGACTGTTTTTCTTTAGGTGACACAAAAAAAGAAGAAACAACGCTTAATTAACCCCTTGGGTGTAAGAATTTGCGCAAAGAATTGAGCACCAAAAACACCAGCTTTGTATCGGCGTGTTACAATGGCGTGTATTTTACGGTACACAACAAGAGAAAAACTTGTAATTTACCTTCGTTTTTATGAAGTTATGCTACAGGAAAAATTGTCTTTTATTTTGGAGGTTAAAAAGATGGTTTCTTTTAGGTGACCACAATACAGCAGAACAACGCTTAATTAACCCCTGATGTAAATTGCGCACAGGAATTGATCAAACCAAAAACTACCAGCTTTGTAGCGTGGTACAATGGCGGGTGTATTTTAACGTACACAAACAAAGAAAAACTTGTAATTAACCTTCGGTTATGATTATGCTACAGGAAAAATGTCGTTTTTTGGGCGGTGAAAAAGACGGATTATTTATAGTGACCACAACAGCATAACAACCTTTATTTAACCTCCTGATGTAAATTGGCGCAAAATAATTGGAGCAACCAAAAACTACCAGCTATTGTAGCGTGTTACAATTTGCGTGGTATTGTTACGGGTACAACAACAAGAGAAAAGACCTTGTAATTAACCTTCGGTTATGTAATTATGCTAAGGAAAAATGTCTTTTTGGCGGTGAAAAAGACAGTTTTCTTTTAGTGACCACAACAAGCAGAAACAAGCGCTGTAAATAACCCCCTGGATGTAAATTGTGCAAAAGAATGAGCAAGGCCAAAAATGAAGTGGTATTTTGGATTGTAAAAACGCTGTTTTCTTTAAATGATTACAGGAAAAGGCTTAGATACAACCTTGGATATTCAATTTGCTGTGATCAGTGATAGCAATTAAAATTTATATGCAGTCTGCATTGGACGCACACGTGGACTTCATTTCCAATCCCCCAAAATCATAATTAATAACGATTAAGAGAAGCAGTCTCTGAGACAAACTGTGACAACGCCCCAACCAAAAATCGCGTGTATAAAAATGAGTTCTTTAGTAAGAGATATCATAAGGCAGCCGCGCAGCACCTTCCCTGGATCAGTACAGAGAGAGTAGTGTGAGCTCCGAGCGTCGCGCCCGGACTTATATTAGTGGCGTTGACGTCACAGAATCGCCAGCCGCCCTTTCTCTGATTGGCTTCATCTCTGAACATGTCCATGTAGGCTAATGTCCTTTCCTCCCATAGTTCTTTGCCCATGTAATGCCATGTGCTGCGACATTTTATCAATCAAAAGACACTTCATTCCCACGTGTTTGCGAATACCCCAAACTTCGACTTCGTTCAGAACCAAAGTTTTCCTTAAATTCTAAACGAATTCCACTTCGTTAGAATCAATTCGCCCATCTCTACCTATAATGTTCACCGGAGCTCATATTGAATATTCTTGACAGCAAGGGCATTGCAAAGCTGTTTTATCTGGGACTTGTGCTCTGAATAAAATTTCTGCTGCCCTGAAAGAGACCTAATAGGCAGATTCCCAGTGGGCCTACCAACTGGGGACACCTAAATATTGACCTATCTACTGGTGGGGCCTTTATACCTAGATAGTGAGGGAGATAATGGGATGCCTATGTACCCACCAACTGGGGATCTTTATACCTCCTACCTAATAGAAAGCCTACATAAGTAAGCTAGGGATCCCCGTTCCCCACATCTGGCACCCAGCTTTCTTACAATAGGAAGCCTGCTATATGGGCTGGCATCCGGCTTTCCTGGACACTGAATACCTTGGGACCAATATCTATGAACCTTCCCATCCTGAAGGTAAATGGTAAAAAAACACAACAAAATCCACTGCCCGTTAATTATCTTCATTGACCATTTTAATAACTAAATGGATTTAATGCTGGTCCAACATAGTTCAATAAATCTGCATTAGTCCAAAGGGAAAACCTCTAGAAAAAATAGAAACACTACATGTGTGTAAAAGCATGACACTACAAAACTCCATTCCCTGTAGGTCCAGGTGATGAATTTCACACCACACAATACAACCCTGGTGATTGTAGGAGTGCAGGCCATACTCGCAGCACAAACTCCACAGGGTTGACCTCTTTCTCACCCAGGAGACAGTGCTATGTAAAACATGATTGCTGCAAACCCTCCTTCAGCCCTCCCCTTCAACAAAAAACCATTTTGTTATGTGGCTTGGAGCAAAACACATAATACAGCCCCCAACTATCAAGGAATAACCCCCACTTCCACCTTTTGACCTATGAGGAGTATGTACAAAGGTGGAGAATGGGTAGAACGGTTGTAGTTTCTGAAAAAAGTCATGGCCATGAGAAGTCTCATTGGCAGTGAAAGTCGAAAAAAAAAAAAAAAAGGGAGAAGCGAACGACTCATCAGAAAAGATGTCACCTGTGAGTAACTGCAGTGTAATCATTTATACATCTGTGGTGCTCCTCTGTACAACTGGTAGTCATTATGTGGTGATTGCATATGATCATGGTGTGGCAGTATTCTTTTTTCTTTATAAAGTGATATCATTGGGATTGATGGTCTTGGTCGTATGGGATTTTTTTTAGTAACAGTATGACAGTAGTAATTATGGTATAGCTGCTCCATGTATACATATGTTTGGTGACTGTATGGCTATTATTTAGAGATATTACACTATCATACATTGATGAGCACTTTTGAAGAGGAAAATTTGTCCAGCGGCTGATTTTATATTTACACACTGAGGTGATGGCCAGTGTCTATGTGGAAAACACGGAAAATTAGTGACAGGAACATCCTTTTTTATACGTAAATATACATTTCATGTCAGTTCATGTGAAAAATGCCATGTGAACCCAACCGTATGGCGCAAATTGTAACACAAAAGACCTGAGTCCCCCGGATGCTTTAGAACCCTAACAACGCCCCTGCTTAAGAGTGTTATATTTCTGTTTGGTTATTCACTGACTCAGTCATGAAAGCCTTGACATCTAAAAAACTAGTATAAATACTCAGTGTGTGGTATACCTAGTTAGCTACACCTGGGACCATCAACTATATACTCATGCACATATACAGCTGAAACCAGAAGTTTACAGAAACTATACAAAAAGCCCCATCTGCATGTTTTTCTTCCTATCTGACATGAAATCAGAATAAACCTTCCCCGTTTTGGGTCAGTTAGGAACCAACATTATTTACATTTGCCAAATGCCAGAATACTGAAGAGAGAATTTTTAAGGCATTTTTATTAATTTCTGCAAAGTCAAAAGTTTATATACATTTTATTAGTATTGCCCTTACACTGTATGGCTTGGGTCAAACATTTTGGATCATTCCACAAGCTTCTCATGATAGTTGGTAGGAATTTTTGGCCCATTCCATCCTGGAGAGTAACTGTTAATTGACCATGTTGGTAGAATCGCCTTGCTCACACCTGCCTTATCAGCTTTGCCCATAAGATTTTCAATAGATTGAGATCAGGGTTTTGTGAGAGCCACTCCAAAACATTGACTTGGTTCTCCTTAACCACTTTGTGAAAAACCAGTTTGGCAGTAGCTCCGTCATCTGTTCATTGGAAACCCATTTCTGCCCAATTTTTTAAACTTCCATGGTGATGTCTTGAGATGTTCTTCAGGTAAAATCATCAGAATACATAGAACAAACTGTATATTATCAAGTAAAGTAAAGCTACCAGAAAGTCACAGGATAATGTATATTTTAAAAAATAACTTTTATTCAATTACCATAAAAATAGGCAATCAAAATGTGACCAAAAATTTGGCACCAACACATATCCAACAAAGGGAAACATATCCCAGCAAGATAATTAGACGCTGTATTAAGGAATTAGTGTATCATCAGCTGGTAAATAAGGCACTTACGATTTGAAGGGTCTTTGGTCATCAGTGCTGATATAGGAGGATATTTATATATATATTATCGGACTTTCCCTTCAACATAATTCTGCACTTGATTCCTATATATGGCGGAGTAATTGTCCCGAAAGGGATGGCCCCACCTCATGATAGATGTCCCTGTTCAACTACTATAAATACCCAAAATATGAATAGAAAAAATGAACAATGTAAAACATAATATGCTATAAGCTGAATAGCCCCTTAGGTTAATTAAAAAAAAATAATTCCCTTTTCCCCCAAGTATTGCCCACAAAATCTTTTTTCCTCATAATGCCATCTATTTTTTGCGAAGTGCACGCAGTCCCTCCCTGCAGCAAAACAACCTGACAACATGATGCTGATGCCATCACACACCCCCGGTTTCACAGTGTGGGATGGTGTTATCTTAAGGATCCAAGCTTCTCGCCCTATTTATTCCGGTCCAAACGTAACAATAGTCATTATGGCCGAAACTATTGCAATTTAATTTGTCAGACCAAAGGAATTGTCTCCAAAAATGCATATTACAAGGTAGTTGCGCCAGAAATTCCAGCTCAATTTGCTCCAAAAAACGAGCTTTTCGCCCACATTTACATGTGGTTTAGACATTTTTCACTATATTTACTATTTTGCCATAGCAAACTTAAACTCTATATCAGTTTCTCTATCTATAAAACACTAATAACGTAACTTTTTTTTATTATATATAACACTTAACCCACTCTATATGCAATATTTTAAAACCTGATTTCTTAGACCTCGTCAATTATCCCTTTCTACTTCTGAAGGAATACGCTCCTTTTTCCTATAATCAAGGTTTGTGGAACCCCCACCTATATAACAGGAAAAACCTTACTATGCAGTAATTTAGCTAACTCCAGTGATGGATCTCCACAGCCTCCTACCGGTGGGCAGTCCAATCCCTAATCTAATGGACATAAAACTTATAAGGTTCCTTCTGATACCCTCTGCAGCTGGGTAACACTTGTAGACAGAGGTGAGAAATCACAATTATAAAACGTCATGGCCTGACCTCCTCCAACATGTTTCACGGCAGCAAAACTGGCTTCATCAGGGTTATAGGTCCTTTTCCCCATTGGTCTAAAGCTGATTTCCTTTTATATCATGTTAGGTACACACCTAATTCAGTTGCTCACCAATTAGCCATATCCAACAAATCCACAAAAGCCCACCTCCCACCTTCCACTCTCCTGCACGGAAGCCAGTTTAGTTGGTGAAACCCTTCTTATCAGCAAAACACAATAGCTGCATCATACAGAGTGGTAGAGGACAAAGAGGCTAAAGGTGCTTGAGCCGGCGGCGCCATTTTTCAGTTACACGTGGTGACGACCATTTTGTGAAACACACAGTCTGATTGCTGAGGGAATAAACTGTGAAGACCATCCTGAAAAGGCCTCCGCTTTGGGACTATCCTGCTTAAATATCTACCCAGCTCAAAAGGCATATCTGCTCTAGCATAAATCAATTGCCTATTTGCAGCTCTGAGATTACAAGCTGATCTTATAAAGCTGATTATAAACTGATCTTACAAAGCTGCATTCTGAGGTCACAAAACTCGGCAGCTCTCTCCAACGTATTTGGGGCCATAACATAATCACTTAACTGCTTCCAGCTTCACAGCATCAGCTGTGGAGGGATCTTTAAAATTCTGTAATCCGGAATATGTAAGCTTACCAGCAGTAAAGCTCAAAAGAGCTGATAAACTGTTAGTGTGACCCTATCTATCATCACCTCCACAGATCGCAGTCCTTACATACAGATAAAAAGAGTAAAAAAAAAAAAAAGGGAGTTAAATCTTACCACATAAGAAGCTCCCCTGTCTTCACTGCCTTGCTCACATGTCGTTTCATACTCAAAAGAAAATGAGAAGTGCCTCAAAGAGAGCACAAAGAGCTAAGCCCACAAAGCTAACCCAGTTCTTTCAACAATCATCTCCAAAATTACCCTCTATGGAGGATCATAACCCGTTCTCTCAGCTCTCGGCTTCATCCCCACAACCAGAATCGGTCGACCTAGAACAACAGGAAATGTCAGAGCAAGCCTTGTCTATGGAACAAACCTTACAAAGGGTTTAAGCAAATAATGTCTGATCTAAAAACCGATATCCAAACCTTGATAGTCAGAGTGGACCATGTGGAGAAGAAGATGGTGGAACTCACCACCTCCCACAATTTGCTCATAGACTCGAACGCGGAACTTGAAGAGGAGGTACAAAGGTTATCATCTAAACTGTTGGAGCTTGAAGACCGATCGAGAAGAAACAACATTAGAATTCGAGGCGTTCCAGAGTCTGTCCGACAGCAGTTTCTACCAGCATTTCTGACCGATATGATGGCGATTGCTCTCCCGAAGGCTTCTCAAATAGATCTAAAATAGACAGGATCCATCGTCTCCCAAAGCCGAAACACCTTCCATCGACGACCCCACGAGACGTGATTGCTCGCATCCACTTTTTTCAAACCAAGGAGAACTTCCTCAGAGCCCTGAGAAATCTTATCCAGTTGCCTGATAGATTCTCTAGCTTATCAATCTTCCCAGATTTATCAGCAGGCACCATGTTGAAGAGGAAGGAATTCATGCCTTTTACAAAAATCCTTCGTGAGAACAATATTAGTTATCGGTGGGGCTTCCCGGTCAAACTAGTAGTTTCCAGGGACGACACTACCACGGTGTGCAATACCACGACGGCGGCGAAAAACCTCCTCATGTTCTGGGGCCTAATTACCTCTCCCACGAACACACCTCAGAAGAGAGGCCCGGGGCGTCCAGAAGCCATCACCCCACTATGGTCGGAAAAAAACACTAGTCTCCCGCATAAATGACTGATATGTGCTCTGATATGGCAGTTACCCTGAATCTTCTTATTGCAGGTTCATGTGACTCTCGCGATTGAATAGTCGCCATGCTATTGTCGATTAGGCAGAGACTTACCCCTTACACATCTCCAAATTTTGTGGAGATATCCTTTTTTACAATTTTATTGTTGGCATTGTTGGCCACAGTTTCCCAAGTTCTTACTAATTATTTATTGCCATGTGAAACGACACATTAATGTATGCTTTGTCCTGAATATTGATAACAGAGGTAGTTATGTGATATCCACTAATAATAATATCAGATCATTACCATGCCGATCAAGTTTGTATCGCTAAATGTTAATGGTTTGAACACTCCATGTAAAAGGTTATTTCCCCGTGGAAAGAGGTCCTTAAGTCCAGGTTTGACGTGGTCTGTTTTACAGGAAACGCATCTCTGCCAAAAAAGACTTGGGAAAGAATTAGTCATAAAAAATTTCCCTATTCATTCCACTCAACAATGGACCTGAAAAAAGCAGAGTGTCTGTTTTTATCAGAGATACGATTGCTTTTTCTCTTAGTCAATTGTAGCAATATACGCCCCAAATTCGCACCAACTATCCTTCTTATCCCAAAACTATATCCAAGGTGAGGAAAATCCTTTAGATGGGAACCTTATACTATGTGGAGATTTCACATGGTGATTGATAAAGTTAAAGATAATTAGTGGGGGATCAAGACATACACCTGAACTTAAAAATTTCTTATTAGAGGAGAAAATTTTTCATGACCCATAGAGGGGATGCGCATCCAGGGGAATTAGACTTCCCATTATTCGGCTGCTAAAAACACATACACGAGAATTCTTCTTTCTCCTTAATAGGGAGGCACTCCAAATAGTCTAAAATTCTTCAATTGGTTTTAAAACATGGTCTGACCACGCCCCAGTCTATCTTACGGTTAAAGCCGGTTTCCCTTCATCTTACTTCCCCTGGTGGGCCTCAACAATTCTCTCTTAAAATCCCCGAAAATCTTGCAGAAATTACAACGCACTTAATGAGTAATTTCAATTTAAATTGCTCCCTCTGCGCCATCTGTAGAATCCCTGTGGGGTGCGCATAAAGCTTATATCCAAGGTATTTTCTTTTCTATAGCAGCTAGAGAGAAAAAACTTAGAGACAAAAAACTTAATTTATCTCCCAACAAAATAAAGTTACTAGACCCCAAAAATTCAAGGTATCCCCCCCCGCAGGCGATTAAAAAAGAATTAATTACTCTCAAGAAACCCAAAATGTGTGTTCTACATTTGCAACAATACAACCCCCATTTAGCAAATTTTAGATGGAACTTTTATTTTCAGGGGAAGACCAGTAAAATTGTTAGCAAGAGTAAAAACTGTCCGCTAAAACAAAATCCTTATTTCTGTTTCCCCCAAAAAACAAGATGTCACGTTCACCCCAGGGTCCCGCAGGCCCGCACGTGCCCGTGTCGGTTGTGTCCCCCGGGTGCGCGCTTTCCCCTGGTGTCCTGGCCCCCCCCACCCACACCTGCCCTGGCTCCTTCCCCCCCTGGGGCCCTCACCACCGGCTTCCCCATTCCCGGGCATCCTGGCCACACGGGGCTCCCTCTGGGGGCACCCCGGCTCACTGCCCCACTTTTAAGGATCAAGTCCCTTGGCCCCCCCCAGTGACCGTAACCCTGCTACAAAGGAACCTCCTTCCCTTCACTCAGTCATTCGTTGTTTTCCCCACCAAAAGGCTTGACCCCTTGGTGCTTTTTTCTGCTGCTTTTCAATTCACCTTTCGTTTATTGTTACCGCGTACACCTGCCCTTCCCTGTCTCTACCCTCGTTCCCGGCACCTTTTCTTTGTCCACCGGGGACGTCCTTATTTTCAAGATTTTAAACCGGCGTCACCTTTTACGACACCTCGGTCCCGGGACCTGCTCCCCCAACTAACAGGACCTGCATTCGGCACCCACTGCCGCACTGCCATCTGTCTGCGGGGGGCCCGGATCCACACGGGAATCTGCGTGGCCTTGGGCACAATCGTCAGGCCGCACCGTTACAGTAAACTGACCTCAATATGGATCCCGCCGGAGTGACTCTCCTGAATTTGAAACCCGTTGAACCGCAGGGCGTTCTTTGGGAGCAGTTATTTCGAATGAGACGCTCACCACCCGTCTAATGAATCGTGTTGCATTGGCACCTAAAAAGCTCCCCCATTGCGTGGTTCCGCCTCCTGTTGTTGCCGGTCCCTACCGCACCTCCTCTGCCAGCCCTTACCCGGAATCCCCATACCTTCGCGGCTTTCTAATCAGTGCACAATCCCTTTGGGGGTCCGGGTCACCAGTTCCCCTTTGCCGTCCCAAAGGGTGGCTTTCCTCAGCCTGCCTCAGTGAGGTTTGGGCCGGGTCTCACCTTTTGGGAGAAAGAACCGTGCGGGGGCCTCCGGATTCCTGAACCCCTTCCCGAAGCCCTTTTGGTACCTGGGCGCAACACATTGCTGCTTCTTCTGCTGGGTTCCGTCAAGGGCACTCCACCGTGGGCCAGAATCCATCCATTTTCCTCCCCGGGCCCCCGGGTTGCCGGGAACAATGGGGCCCTCGTTCCCTTGGGGGGCCTCGATGGATGCATTTAAAGGTGAGTTGGTGTCTTTACCTACCCACCCATTGGACGACCCATCGCTTTTCTACCCGGTCGACTCCGTTTTGCTGAAGGGAGCTTGAGCTAACCCCGCAGCCCGGTCCACCCGGCCTCCAAGCCTCCACCCCTTTCCCCGAAACCCGAGCCCACCCGCCTGACACCTGCGTTTTTTTAAGTTTGGGCCCAGGAGGGTCAACCGCATCACCACCCAGAAATCCCGTCACGCAGTTTAAACCGTCCTGTACGCGGGGGGTACCCGTCATTTCCTAAGAACTCCCATCCCCCCCTCCCCCGAAACCTCAGCACCATGGGTTGGGGGGAATTACCCCGAATAAATGTGCCTGCTCCCCGTTTTCCACTCCAATCACCCTACGTTTTTTTATCTGGTGTGCGTCGGGAATGCCCCTTTTTCTGGACTCCGGCTCTTCCCAAACTTCACCCTCCGTCCCACTGGAAAGTTCGCCTGCCTGTTTCCCTTGGAAAAACCACTAAGTTTTTCATCCGTTAAGGGGGGATCCGAAGGCCCGTCCAGTTCCGAACCCAGCCCGGCCTCAAAAATTGGAGGTTCCCACCAAGGGGACATATCCTCCTCCGCCAAGTTCTTCTGCTCCAGTCTTTCTCGGGCTTCCAGGTTCCCCTTCACAGTCCCCCCGATTGGCAAGGGGGGGAAATCGTCCAATGGGGCAAGCGTGCCATTCCCCTGCCCCAACCCCCATCTGGAGCAGCCCTGCCCACCCGTTTTTCTGTCCCTTTGGGTTTTGCTGGGCCGATGGGAAAAACCCTTGTGCAAGAAGACCCTTTGGGGCTGTAAAAAACCTTGACTCCCCCCCACCCCTCCCCGCCTATGTTTCGCTTTTCCCAAGTCCAAGAAGTTACCCGGGACTCCTGGGGGCCCCCCCTCGACGACGTTCCGGGATAGAGGAGGGTGGTTACCCATAGCCTTTTGGGGGCCCCTACCGGAAAAAGGGGAGGGCTTAAGGGGGGGACTGTCACGGTTTTACGCCACGGGCCCTGATGGACCGCAGCGGCCCCGTCGGGTTTTGTCCCCCCGCTGCTGCGACTCCCCCCGGGCCCGGCTCTTTCACACACCTTCCGGCTCCTTCCACTTGAGGGCCCACCACCTGTGCTTTCCCCCGCTTCCTGGCATCCTGGCGCACGTGCCCCTCTAGGGGCAGCGCGCGCACTGCCCATATTTTAAGAGTCAAGTACTTGGCCCCGCCCCGGACCTTAACCTCTGGCTACATAAGAACCCCCTTCCTTCACTCTAAAAGTCGTTCGTTGTTGTTACCCAGACAAAGCTTGACCCCCTTTTGCTGTTCTGCTGCTGTCTCCTTCACCCTACGTTTTTTACCTGCTGTCACCTCCCCGTACCTGTCCGCTAACCTGCTGTTCCCCGGCACCAAATTTTCTTTACCATCCTGGGGCTGTGCCCTTTCGTTCAAGACTAACCTGGACTTTACCCGTTTACGGCTACACCGCGGGGCCCGGGGCTCTCTCCAGCGCCACTAAAGGGCCTGCACTTCGGGTCCCACTGCCGCATCTGCCATCGGCCTGGGTGGGGCCCTGAGGGGTCCACCTGTATTTGCGGTCGGCGCTTCGGGACACATCTTCACGCCGCACCCTTACACAAGATATATGTCCTAACAGATTAAAAAACCCTTCGCCACTCTATCTCCCTCTAAACCTTAATTCAGAACCGGAAACACCAGTGGTAAAAATACGATATTGACTCCTTCTAAAAGGGTACCTTTCCCTCCCTTCCCTACAATTGTCCCTTTTAAACCCCCCTTTCCCAAAAGAAATTGGAAAAGCATTTAATCACCTAAAATTAAAAAATCCCTGACCGGATGGGCTCACCAACGAGTCTTCAAATTTTTAACCCCTCCAAAACCCCACTTGACCAATCCTTTCAAAAAAGGGACAAACGGGAAAACCCCCGTAAAATTTTTGTCCCACTATTTCTGCGATCCTTAAAACCCGGGGAACCCACAGATCTGAGCCCCAATATAGACCACTCATTACTTTACTCAGATGTGAAGGTTTTCTCGAAAAATCTTGGCGGTAGACAAAGACATTCTGCCTTCTTTGATCCACAAAGATCAAGTGGGGTTTTTGT
>JAODAL010077204.1:0-13352 GCA_025379985.1 Phyllomedusa bahiana | reverse complement strand
ATATGCCCCCTCTAGCCGTGATATGCCCCATAGCCACTCTATGCCCCCGTAGCCAGGATAACCCCCTTTTACCAGTGAAAAGCCCCTGTAGCCAGGATTTTCCCCCATACCCAACTATCCCCCCTGTACCTTTGATATCGCCCTAGCCATGATATGCCCCCTGGTGCCAGTGATATACCCCCCTTTAGCCAGTGATATGCCCTCTTATCCAGGATAGCCCCTCGTAACCAGTGATATCCCCCCAAGCCACATACTAGCCCCTCTGTACCAGTGATAGCCCCCTGTAGCCAGTGATATGCCCTCTGTAGCCATGATATTCCCCTTAGCCCATACTATGCCCCCTGACCAAAATATGCCCCTCTGTAGCCAGGAATGCCCCCCCTGAACCAGTAAATTGCCCCCATAGCCAGATACTGTGCCCCATTGTAGCCAGGGATATCCCCCGTAGCCAGTATAGCCCCCTTACCATGATATGCCAAAAAATACCACAACAATGCCCCTCTGTACCAGTAATATGCCCTTTAGTCATGAAATCCCCCTCGTTGCCAGTGAATGCCCCTGTCCCCATGAAACCCCCCCCTTACCTAATAAAAATAAAAAAAAAAAACCTACTCACCTCCACGGTCCACGCATCCATCCTGCAGCTTGAAACGTCGAAAAACGCCCCGCACACGAGGTGTATGTACACCCTTACCAAGTGCCGTACATACGGGGGAAGACAACGACCGCCCTGCCCCCTCCCCGACTCTGACTCGCGGGCCCGCTGGAAAGGGCCGCGCGTCAAGAGATCGGGGGCACCGCCCGAAAAAAAGGAGCACTCCAAGCCCACGGCCGGGCCTGGGTCGCCGAATTGGGGGGCACAGGCTGATTTATTCGGGGCTCGTGCCCCGAATGAATCAGCCTGGGGACGCACTTGCTACCAACAATGACATACTTGAGGAATATCTAGAGTTTAAAAATGCTAGCTAAAGTGATTTTGCAGATAATAGCAAAAAAGTAAGCATAGGGGCCTAAAAGGCCCCCGATACGCATTGTAGGGTTAACTCAAGAGCAGGTTTTAGCCCTGCCCACCTGTCGCTAGTGCTGCACACTCACATCTCACTCAATCTTTTATTTTGAATCAATTGAAACCTGTGAATAACTAGCAAATGGGTGGAGTTAGACAAGGGTGTGTGTGGCTAACGCCTGCACATGAATTAAGTGGACTCTACTCTGACAGAGCAGCTGAAAACTCCAAATTTTTTAAAACAAAAGGGAAACATGTAGGGAACATGGCTCCACCAGTTTTCTGGCATGCTTTGAGCCAAGAACTTGTCATAGCACTGTTAAAAAATTTCAATGAACAGTCGTAAAAACCAAAACTTTCCCGGCTTAATCCCCCCAACAGGGCATTTTTAAATATTTTGACAAAAAATATGATATGCAAGGCATACCACACGCCAGATTTATGAACCCACATATGACAAGTTCATACATACTATCACATTTAACCTATGTAACCGGTTCCATTTAAGAAAATCACAAAAAAATGAAACATACTTTCATGACTAGACAAAAAAACTATATCCAACAAGAGGCAATATAAGCCCAGTGCTACATGGGAGAAATTTAACAGGTGCAGCTCACGGATGAACAATTGCTTAAACACCAATCCACCAGGGGGGCAGTTGCCTAGTGAAAAACCGCACATTGGATAAGAACCAGTTCACACCAGTATGCAGAAATGTCACAATAACATACAGGGGATATTGCACAAATGCAGAAATACTGATGAACAACCACTTACATGCCTTTTTTAAAACCCCCAACAAGAAGGGGGTTTTGCAAAGGGGTTTAAAAAGGGCTTTACATAGGTAGGCTTATATAGGGTGCCAGTTTTATGCTTAAAAGTAGTGCCCCAATGCGGTTTAAAAAACCAAAATTTATGACACCCCCCTTCTATTTTTTTTAAAGGGGCTTGCCCAGCATATTTCAAGTGTCCAATACAAAATACTAACATCCTCTGCTCCTCAGTGTTTCTCCTCAAAAGAGAATAAAGAGGGGTTATTTCCCGTGTCACGGTAGCCGGGCACCAAACCCTTTTTCTTGTTCTCCTTGAAACATTTAACAGTGAAAAGGGATCTGCTTAACGGGGAGTGGGTTTGGTTTTTCCCCAGTTTTCCCCCGGGACACACCTGTAATAAAGCCTACCTGTCCGGGTGGTGGTTGAGGTGTGGTTGGTGTTGTCAGCAGAATAACAGACAGGAAGCAAAGTGGTGCAGTGGTGCATTAGTTCCGGACTATACACACTCAATAACTCAACTGAACAACTGAAAACAAAACTAACTCTCCTTCGCCCACCGGGGTTAAAAAATTTTTTAAACCCTCTTCGCCACACCAAAAGTTGCCTAGGAAACCCAACCACTCTGCTTCAGGCTTATACAGCCTAAAAACCCTTTAAGGTCAAGATCGGGATCATAACTTAAAAATTTTTATACACATCAATTTAGGAGTGTACACTTCTTATTTACACTTGATTGCCCCCCTCCCGGGAAAATTTTTTTTTGGGGCCCAAAGCCAGGGGGCAGGAAGTATGCTTGGGTGTCGTTTTAAAGGGTTCCATAGCTTTTTTGCCAGCATAAAGACTTTTCCATTTTGGAAAATTTGGGGAAGGGGTTTTTACAAAGCCGTTATAAACAGCCATATTAAACTAAAAAATCTTGAGTATCACGCATTAACATTTTTAAAAAATCAAGGAAAAAGTAAAAAAAAAAAAATAAATCATGAAAAGATGGATACTGTTTATCATAAAGCTTCTCCTTCATTATCCACAGTTCAAAATTTGGAAACTAGTAAATTTAAAAAAGGAAGTGGGGAGCATATGGAAATGACCTGAAATCACAGTTTAATCGTTGAAGCAGCTACAGACAAATTATCGAAAAAAAAAAGAAATCGCAATGAAAGATGCCTTCGTTGGAGTGTGAATATTTGCAGAAACAACTCGCCTACCTGTTGGTACCATACACCATGTCCTTTATGATCGATTCATGATTTCATAAAGGTCAGCAAAAAGGGAAAACCCTTATGCTCAGGCCACTCAAAATTTAAAATTTGAGTAAAATAAATAAAAACGATTGCCCCTCTGTTGGGCTGTATAAGGTACCAACTTAATCAAAAAGCATTCCCAAAAAATAAAACCCTCCAAAAAAAGCAACCCTCATCCCAAATAAAAAAAAAATAAAACACAACCGTAACAGTGAAAACGTTTCCCCCCAGAAAAATTCTCACTGGATGCTCACATCGGCCAGGAACCTCGAAAAAAAATCCAGCATCTGTCCACTTAAAAGCTTAAATTGGGGGAAATTTGTAAAAATTTAATAAATAAAAAACATAAAAAACAGTGGGGTGTGTTAAACCCGCTGATACGCCCCGGCCGGCAGCGGGGCGGGTTTCACACATACGGCTAACAGATTAGGTGACGTCACAAGGTTTGTACTAATGAAAGCTGTGCAGGCAAACAAGACCTACGCGTTTCAAAAAATAACGATCTCCTTAAATAAAGGTGTAGTGCCGGGCTTGGGCTATTTTTTCACACGGCTTAAAAGGGCCGTTTTTTTCGTCTTTAATTACCCCCCGGAGTTTTCCAAATTTACGGGGCCAAAAAACGGCCCATTCATTACGGTAATCCACAGGTTCTCAAAGAGAATTTAATGGATTATTTTCTCCCCCCTGCTCGGCAATCCGCAGGGGGGGGAGAAAATTGAAAAGTCATTTTCTAGGGCGTAACGCCCCGGCTAGAAAAGATTCTAGGGCCGGCGAAGTGCCGGCCCCCCGCCACCCCCCCCCGTTTCCCGCCCCGCCCCCTCACACGGCGTAATTGCGGGGCGAAATTACCCCCGCATTTTAACCCCTGTGAACATAGCCTTATCTGGGTTTTTATATTTTTCCACACCCTTTTTGTTACAGTTACTTAAAAGACAATAAAAGGAATACTTTTCCCCTAACCTTTAATTTTTTCAACCCCTAAAACAAATAATAAATAAATACAATAAAAATGCTGCAAAAAAAAGCACAAAATGCACATTAAAAGTGCAAAAGATTATAACAGTCCCTGGGAAAAATGGGCCCCATTTTAAATCCCAAAGGAAAAAAGGAAAAAAAAGGGAGAGAAAAAAAAGGAAAAATTCTCAGATTTTTTTTTATTTTAAAAAAAAACAAAACCCTTAAAAAAACCCAAAAAGTTTTAGTATCTAAAAAAAACCATTTGGAAATTTTTGAATTCAATTTTTTAAAAAACCACCTTGTTTCTGCTCTGGGCAAATTACTTATTAAGGGTCACCCTTTTTTGCCAGTCCAGTTTCACACTCTCAAGCCAAAAAAAAACAGTAATTTTCTAATGAAAATTTTATGTAAACTTTAAAGGGGTTTGGGAATGGGTTTTCCCAAAAGCCCCCTTCTTTTAAATTTAAAACTTGCTCCCTCCGGGGGGTGGCCTAATGAAACGTTTAGGGTTTTGTCCAAAATATTTTTCCGCATGGGCACTTTAAAAGCATACACTCACCGGCCCCCTTTAATTTGGGGAAAAAACCTGTCCAACTGCCTCTTTTTAAAACTTAAATTTTTAATCAGCCAATCAAAATTTTGGGGGCAACTCAGTGCATTTAGGGATGAAACATGGGCAAGACAATCCCTGCCCGTTTAAACCCAGCATCAGTATTGGGGGGGAAAAAAGGGGGATTTGAAATGCCCCTTTTAACGTGGGAAAGGTTTTTTTGGTTGCCAGAAAGGGGTGGTCTGAGTATTTCAGAAACTGCTGATCTCCTGGGTTTTTTACGCACAACCATCTCAAAAATTTACAGAGAATGGTCCGAAAAAGAAAAAACATCCGTGAGCGACAGTCCCGTTGGGGGGAAAAGCCTTGTTTAGCCAGAGGTCAAAGGGGGGAAAGGGGGAACTGGTTCGAGCGAAAGAAAGGCAACAGGACTCAAATACCACCCGTTACAACCAAGGAAAGGGGCAAAGAGCAGTCTGAACCACAGTTCGGGGGAAATTTTAGGCCCGATGGGGTACAGCAGCCCGAAAACCAACCGGGGGCCACTCCTTTCAGCTAAGAAAAAGGGAAAAAGAGGGTCCAAATTTTCCCAAACTCATCGAAATTTGGGCATAAAAAAATTTGAAAAACGTTTCTGGTCTGATGAGTCTCGAAAAACTGCAGCGACATTCGGGTGTAGGGTCAGAAATTTTTCGTCAAATATGAAAAAACATGGATCCACCGGCCCCTTTTATCAACGGGTTTTTTAGGCTGGGGGTTTGGGGTCATGGGTGGGGAATTTTCTTGGGACTCTTTTGGGGGGCCCCCTTTGGGACCCCAAATTTAGCATCGTTTAAAAAAAAACCTTTTGGAATCAAGCCACGAAGAATTTTAGGCCCGTTTTTGAAGGCAAAAAAGGGGGGCCAACCCGTTAAATACATGGTGGAAACCCAATAAAGTGGCCGGGGGGTTATATTACCCTTTTTAATTTACAGGTCATGAAGTTTTTTTTTTCCAAAACCTTTTCCCTTCCGTTGAAGAAAATTTTAAAAAATTTTTTTTTTTACTACTCAAAATTACAAATTTTTACAACGATTTATTTTCCCCCATGAAAAAAACCTTTATGTAAATTCATTTACTCTGCCCTTCCCAAACTTAATTTGAAAAGTTTAGTGGGGGGTAACATGTTTCCTGAGTTACGAGCTCTTTTTAAAAAATACTTTTTGGGAAAATCTGGGGAAAAACTCCCCCCCCATTTTAAACCTGTTTTTAGAAGATTTCAATGTTTTTTTATTATTCCCTTTTTAAAAAATTGCTTGATCCTGATATTGAAAACAATCAGGAAAAACTAGTTATTTCCCCAGAAATTCCTATTTTTTCCAGTATTTAGATTTTATTTTTTTTTAAAAGTAAATTTCCCAGGAAAAAGTTTTATTTCATTTTTGTTTTTTTTTAGAAAAGAAAATTTTAGCTGATTTGTGGTGCCCCATGTCTAAACACCACAAAATAAATGTCCGTGTTTGGGTTTCATAGGCATTTTTAGATGTGAAAGTTTTTTCTCTGCAAGCACGCATACAGACATTGTAAAATATGGTTTTAGCGGGTTTTTTTTCGACAAAATTAAATCGGCCCAAAGGTTTTTTTTTGGGACGAAATTTTTAGATCATTCATAATTTAAAGGGTTTAAAAACAAACTCATCTATTTAAAATCGCGCCTTTTTTGGGGCTTCCTTAATTTTGGCGGCCACAAATCAGAAAAACAGAATAAGGGAGGGGGAAAGTGGGGTGCACGTCATGACTGGGAGTGTATGGGGTTTCGAAAATTGGCTGGAAAATTTTACATGACCTCGTTTTACAAGAACAGCATTTTCCCCGTTTTGCCCCCAGTGTCTCTCAGGGGTCTTTATAGGGATAGGAAACCTTTCCTCTACCTGTGGGCCCAAAAACCACAAAATTAGGGCTATTTCTGCACAGAGAAACCTCTACTATTTTCTGTGATCCTTCCAATTTTGTTAGATTAGAGATTTGAAGATTTTATTTTAGTTAGCTAGAGAATTTTAAAACAGCATCTACCGCTGTTTAAAATTTACGGCGGGGGGAAGCGGGGGGGGGGGGGCGGGGGAACACAGACAAGCTCTATCTATAAAAAAAACGGGGTTTAAATTCAAAACCCAAAACTTTTGTGGGAAACATTGAAAAGGGGAAAACTTTTTTATTAAAAATTTGCTATTGAAATTTTTCCTGGATAAAGGGGGAGCCCGAACTTATATTGGGTACACAACATTTTAGTAACGCAGGTCCCCTTTGTTAGTTCAAAAAATCCACTTCTATTATCAGTATACATTTCAGATATGTGTTCATTTTAATTTTACCCATTACACCTGTGACTGTTGATATATCCACCTTGCAGTTAAATTACAATCCAGCAATCTTGTAGTCAGCAAAGGTTGTTTGTTGCCAAAAATACCGTGTATCATACGAAAACATAACAGATACGTTTTTTTTGACTTTTGCGCACCCAGCATTGTTCATTGACGCAGCATCCACGTAAATCTTAAAACAGCAATTCTATATTCACCACAGGTGAATTGAAAGGTGCAAAAAATACCGTTTATTATACCAAAACATAACAGTTACGTGTTTTTTGACTTTTGCACACCCAGGTTTGTTCATTGACGCAGCATCCACGTAAATCTTAAAACAGCAATTCTATATTCAACACAGGTGAATTGAAAGGTGCAAAAAATACCGTTTATTATACCAAAACATAACAGTTGCGTGTTTTTTGACTTTTGCACACCCAGCATTGTTCATTGACGCAGCATCCACGTAAATCTTAAAACAGTAATTCTATAGTCACCACAGGTGAATTGAAAGGTGCAAAAAATACCGTGTATTATACGAAAACATAACAGATACGGTGTTTTTTTACTTTTGCGCACCCAGCTTTGTTCATTGATGCAGCATCCACGTAAATCTTAAAACAGCAATTCTATAGTCACCACAGGTGAATTGAAAAGTGCAAAAAATACCGTGTATTATACGAAAACATAACAGATACAGACATAACAGACTCCTTTTCCCGGCACTTTTTAATCTGGGGGTCAGACAGGTTTAATGGTCATACTGCGGTCCAGACAGGTATAGTCAATGTCCAGTGAAACTAAAATGGTGGTTGAAAAACTCCTTTTTGCAGCCCCTTTTAAATCGGGGGGTCATGCAGGTTTGGGCTCATGTTTGCGTTCCAGGAAAGGGGATATTAAAAGTCCGGGTTTCAAGTAAAAAGATGGTTCAAATCAACTGCCTTCGGGCACTTTTTAATTTGGGGGTTTTTGGCATTTTTAAAGGGGCAGGCTGGGGTTTACAAAAACAGGGATATAAAAGGTCTTTAAATTTTTTTTTCGTGACTTTTTTTAACCCTTTAAGGGGTTTTTGCCTAAGATTTTGCACATATCCATTTGACTTTTTGTTGATGTTAATTTCAGCTTCCCCCCACCTTTTTTGGGGTTTGTAATAATGAAGGTGTTTTTTGCCCCCTCCCATAACTTTTAAGGGAAAAACGCTAAATAACCCATGCTCACAATCAAAAACCCCTTTATTGATAGGGGCTGCAAACGACAATCCTCGACTCGAAGCCAACGCAATCGCTAAACCACAATTGAAACCCACCCCTTTTACTGGGAATTCAAACTTTTTTCCCTCCATCCAATTTTAAAGAACACGGCCCCTAGTCAGAGAGGGGGAAGGGGAAAGGGTGTGCCCAAGAGTTAGTTTTGGGGGAAGAAAAAGGAGGTTGCCTCATTTAAGAGAGTGGGGCCTTTCCCTACAGGGCAAGCTGAAGAAACCATTTTATCAGTCCTTTGGGCCCCCACATTTACTTCCAGAGTTTTGGGGCAAAAAAAGAAAACTATTTTTGGTGTTAAAAACAAGCAGCAGAGGGGAATTGCCCAGAACCCACAGCTTTCATAGATTTCGGGACTGCAATTGTGACAGAACCCAGGATTCCAAATGGGAAACCGCATTTGCCTTTTTTGGGAAAGGGGGATAAAGCAAAACCAGCATTTTTCTTTTTGGAAAATCACAAAATTTCCAAAGAGCCTTTATAAAAAGTTTAACTGCAGCAGTGAGCAAAACCCCACACATTACACAGAGAAACTGAATCTCACCCCACAAAATGGGGAGGCAAAAATCCAAATTTCCGGGGCTGTGTAACACCTCAATGCAATGTCTGCAGTATTTTCATTTAAATTTGGGCAAGTGTTTATAAACCCTCCCTTTGAAGTGTTTGTTTTTTGGCCAAAATCTCCCACAAAAACCCTGCACCATCTCCCCGGGGACAGCCCAAATTTGGGGAGGGGCTAATCACTAGGCCCAATTTAAACCACCATCCTATCTCCCAAAACCCCAAATTTGTGCCGGGGGCCAAAACCTGGCCCGAAAACCCCCAAACTGGCGTCACAAATTTTTTCCAATAACTCCTTTTTTGCCGAGCTGCCCATCGCGCCGGGCCCTTGGTCCTGCGCGGGCCCCTGGGCCCCCGGGGGTACTACAAACTGGGGCCCCGGGCCGGGGCGGTAAAAAGTTTTTTTCCGGGCGTCACAACGGGAATTTCTGAAGTGCCTAAAAGGGTCCACAGCTACAGGGTGTGATCCCCAATCCCGTGGGGGTTTAACAAAGTGGGGAAAATTTTCCTCACCCCCAGCACCCCACAAGCCTAAACAAGGGGTGGCGCATCTTCTGGGGAACCCTAACCTTAGTGGCGCAAAACCCGGGGGGGCTCCCATACGGGCCACTAACCATCCCTTTAAATTTTCCCGGGTAAAAACATGGCTGCCACATTATCCCAATTTGAATCACCACTCAAAGTGACTTCAAAGAGAAGTTTAAGCCCTTTTTGGGGGTTTTTAAAAACCCCCTATTCTGGGGAGCAGAAAGCCCACCATACTGATGAGCCCAAGTTTGGGTGGTGCCCCCAAAGGGGAAAATTTAAAAATTTTGGCCACCCAAACTGATAAAAAACTGAAAAAGGACATTTTCGCCAATCTCAGAAGTACTTTTTTCAACCGTACCACTTCAGAAATAAAAAAATGCGATTTTTTTTGTTTCAGGCAGGACCACAGGACACTGTTTTGAGACATGCCCCCTTTAAATTTTTAGGGAGGCCTTGCAGGTTATTAAGCAAGTTGACCCAGACAGTGTGCAAGATGAAAACAAAATGCTAAAAGAACAGTTTATTGAGGGCCTCTTGTCCGAGTCCAATAAGGCCCAGCTGCACATGATGTCCCTGCAGAACCCTGATATGGACTTTGCTCAATTCAAAGACAGATCAATACGTATATTGAGAGAATCCACTGATGTCTGCAATGAGTCAGTTAGACACCCGGCAGTCATGGACCACCAGAAAGCTGTGTCCTCATCCCTAGTGTCTGTCGTACAGTACTCCCAGGCTTAAGCGGATGACCCTTCTGCAGACTTACGGCTACAAGTACAGGAACTGACCAAGAGTGTGGCTGCTCTATGTAAGACTGTTCAGGATCTTCAGACATGTCCCCCTGTAGAGGGGATCCAATTAACTCCCAGCTCAGAGGATCTTCCATGGCGACAGCAAAGCAGGATGCCACCGCAGCAGCGACGACTGACCCGCACTGGTAGGAGATCTACTGATCGATTTGACTCCGCAGGATGACCCATCTGTAGACGATGTGACAGGGCTGGTCATGTCGAGAGAGAGTGTCATTTAAATGGGCAACCCCTGGGGCAGAGGACCAACCCCCAGGAGTAGGAAAATCTGGTCCAGCAAACTGGAGGAGCAAGTATGTCGGAGGACGTCCAATGATTCCAGTTGTGATTGATGGCATCCCCTTCACCGCCCTACTGGACACTGGTTCGCAGGTAACTACAATGCCCCACACATTGTATCAGAGATACTGGGCTGATGCGGATTTCACCCGACGCCCTGATGGAGACTTGTCACTTATAGCAAGTAATGGTCAGCCTTTGGTACAGGTGGGATACAAAGAGGTTACCATTAAGGTGGGAAGGGTGGAGCTTAAATCTCAAGGTCTGGTGGTAGTAGATGTAGAGAGAGGGGAGTGTAACTCTATTATAACCCTGGGCACTAATGTGATGGATAATTGCCTAGGTGAGGTCATTGCCATTTTGCAAGACATATCAGAGTCAGCCTCGTTCAAAGAAAAACATGCCCTCAAAAGAGAAATCAAGGTCCTCATTCAGTGACAGCAGGTAGAGCTAGCAATAGGAGAGATTGGTAGTGTAAGGGTGAGCTATCCCAACTCCATTATGCTTCCCCACAGAAGTGAGACTATCATCTGGTGCCGAGCAGCTATAGGCATCAGGGGCCAGGATTACCAGGCTCTGCTGGAACCGGTTTACTCTGATAGCAGACCTACTGTGTTGACGGCTAGGGGGATTGTTGATGTCAAAAAGGGCAGGGTCCCGCTGCGCATCTTGAATTGTGGAGAGGAGGAAGCTTGCTTGCCCCGATATGCCACTGTGGCCAAACTGTTTACAGTCAGCAATAATGATATTCAGGCTGCAGAACCCTTGAACCCATCTGATGTCTCCTTGGTCCAGTTGGAAGACTGGTGCCAAAAGCTGCATGTCGGCACTGACTCCACTCCCCCAACACCTGAAGGATGGAGTGTTCCGTGTAGCACAGGAGTATGAGCGGGTCTTTAGTAAGAGTCCCATGGATTTTGGGCAGGTAAAGAATATCCAACATACTATCCCCACAGGAGACCATCCACCCATTAAAGAAAAGTATCGGCCCATAGCTCCTGCTCATTACCAGTGTGCAAAAAGCATGATAAAAGAGATGAAAAAGGCAGGGGTAATCCGGGACAGTTGCAGCCCATGGGCAGCCCCCATTGAGTTAGACCGGAAAAAGGATGGCACAATGCGTATGTGTGTAGATTATAGAAAGATTAACAAGATAACACACAAAGACGCTTATCCCCTATCACGCATAGAAGAGTCTCTGGCAGCACTAAAATCAGCTAGGTACTTCTCCACTTTGGATTTAAACAGCGGGTACTGGCAGGTTCCTGTTGCTGAAGCCGATAAAGAGAAAACCGCCTTCACTACTCCTATGGGGCTATACGAGTGTAACCGCATGCCATTCAGTTTGTGCAATGCACCTGGAACATTTCAGAGACTTATGGAATGCTGTCTCGGACATCAGAACTTTGAGACCATGCTATTGTACCTAGATGATGTCATTATATATTCTAGGACCTACGAAGAACATTTGCAGCACCTAGCAGAAGTCTTTGAGGCGTTATCTAACTTCGGCTTAAAGCTAAAACCGTCTAAATGCCATCTACTGAAGCCCAAGGTACAATATCTAGGCTATATCGTCAGCTCAGAGGGAGTGGCCCCAGATCCAGACAAAGTTACTGTCATCAGAGACTGGCGAGTACCCACCACCATTAGGGAGGTACGACAATTCCTTGGACTAGTGGGCTATTACCGACGCTTTATAAAGGATTTTACCAAGTTGGCGGCCCCCCTTCAAGACCTCCTAGTTGGCCAAGCCAAAAAGACCAAAAGTAAGAACCCCCCAATAGACTGGGACGCCAGATTGGAAGAGTCATTTCAAAACTTAAAACAAGCACTTACTGGAGAAGAAGTTTTGGCTTACCCGGACTATGATCAACCTTTTATCCTCCACACAGATGCCAGCAACAGTGGATTAGGAGCTATCCTATCTCAGGAACAGAATGGCAAAGAGAAGGTCATCGCCTATGCGAGTAGGAAGCTTCGCCCCACTGAAAGGAACCCTACCAACTATAGCTCCTTCAAGCTAGAGCTCTTGGCTATTGTATGGGCGGTGACCGAGAGATTTAAACATTACTTGGCCTCTTCCAAATTTACCATCTACACAGACAACAATCCCTTGACGCATCTGGATACCGCCAGGCTTGGCGCCTTGGAGCAAAGGTGGATGGCTCGGCTATCCAACTACGAGTTCGTTATTAAATACCGAGCTGGTATGAAAAATGCAAACGCAGACGCTTTGTCCCGCAAGTTCCTCAGCAAATGGAAGAGGTTGACACAAGTGTTCGAACAGTCCTAGCGGAGTTCCCCCATTCTTGGCTGCAAGTTGAAAATGCAGTAGTAGTTCCAGTGATGCTTTTCCCACAACAGCCCCCACAAGTGACACCAACCCCTTCTGAAAGAGAAGAGCAGCTAGCACCAGCTCCTGACACTTTGCATGCCCAAAGCCCAGAAAATCTTCCTCATCATAGAGGTGAGCCTGCTGTACCCAGGTGGGTTTAAGGAGAGGTAGACAGTTGCCTAGTCTCCCCATTTTTCGCAGGTCACAGCGTAGTACACAGGGACAGGTCCCTTCTCGTTATAAGGATGATTAAAGAAAAAAAAATGTTTATGTGTTCATGTTAAACTATGCCTTATGTACTGTTCATAACAGTGTTAAAAAGAAAATAAATTTGTGCCCACATGGACTAATGTGAGATTTCAGCAACCATTACGCTTCTTCATCTACACGGACTCTTGTAAGGACTTACAAACTGAAAGCAAACCCAAGTTCACCGTTCAGTTGCCCACCCTATGGATGACAAATATGGCGGCCTTGGTAAAGGAGCCATCCAAAACAGCCAGTGCATTGAATTTGATTATATGGTCTGTGTGCCCCGCAGCTGCACTCGGGGACGATCAGGAGTGGAGGAGTGGTTTTGGGCTGTAATCCACGACTAGTTTATTAAGACTGGTTATGTGTTCAGGTCAATGTTATTTGTCTTGCTATGTACGGGCTCCCAGCCCAATATCTTGAGGATGTGTTATTCTTCAGTAGGGGGGGAAT
>JAODAL010077203.1:0-13352 GCA_025379985.1 Phyllomedusa bahiana | reverse complement strand
TCTCTCCACAAAAGGTAGTTTAATACAAATTATCACGAGAAATTTCAATGCGGGAAAACGGGGGAAAATCTTTTGTGCACGGGGGAGGGGAAAAGGGGTTCTCCACACCAGGGGGTTTTTCACGAATTTACTTGAGTGCAAATGATTTAACAGTTATTTCCTGGTGCTACTCCCAAAAAAAGGAAAGAAAAAAAGATGGACCCGGCGCACGTGTGACAAAAAAACCCCAGGCTATAGGCTTATAAATTAAAAGATTTTTTAATTTTTAAAAAAATGACTCGGTGTTACCGAGAAAAAATTAAAAACAAAAAACATAAAGAGTTTTTAAACGCTTTCCCCGCGTACAGCCGCGTTTCATCAGAATGAAATCATTAAAGGGAACAGGGTTTTAAATATAATGTTATCAAACTATAAATTGGTTTTTTGGGTTTTAAAAAGATAAAATGACGTGAAAAAGGACAGGTGTGAAGAAAGAAAAAAAACAAGATTGGACAGAGGAAGTGGTCAAAATCTGCTTTTTGAAGCAACGGAAGGAGAGACAGGATGACCGGGGTTTGACTAAAACCCCCAACAAAAGTTTTATTAATTTGTTTTACAAGAAAAGGGGCGGACGATTCCTAGTGGAGGAGCCAACTCTCGGACACGGGCCCCTTTTTCTTGGGTCTTGTTGGGGAAAAAAGGCCTTGATAAGGCTTTGGGCTGGCTTTTTTGTTTGAGCCCTTGGAAGCCTTGGACTTTTGGGGGTCCTTTTTCACACAATTATGGGATTGTACTCAAAAGTCCCTCACTTCCTTTTAAATTTTCCTTTTGAAACCTTTCGGGAAAGGTTTCTTTTAAAAATGGAACCAAGCGGGGTTATCCATTTTCTCCCCCAACTTTTTTTCACTCTGTATTAAACCCCCCTAGCTGCCTTAAAAATAAGACCGGGCCAAATATTAAGGGAAAGGGGGACAAAAGGTTTTAAGCTCTCTCTTTTTCGCGGGACAACATACCCCTGCCCTAAAAAGACCTTCCCCATCCCTTTTTCCACCCTTTTCCACTCCCCCCCTTAAAGATTCGGTGGGGCCTTTTCGGGGAATAAATCGAATGCATTAAGTCGAGAGGCCCCCCCCAAATCTCTCCCCCCTAATTTTATACGACGCTTAAAAGCAATATCCGTATAGGGGGAAGGGAACATTAAATTTAAAATATTTTGGGTTACGCAGATTATTTGACCCACTATAAACCCGCTTTAAAAAGTTTAACTTTCCCCCGTTGTTTAAGGAACTGGGGGGTTTTTTAATTATAAGGCCCAATCCTACCTAAATTTTTTTTTGGGTTTAGAATTAGCTTGGTCAAGTAAATGTTTTGTAACTTCTCTACCTACTTGAGACTCCTCAGCCCGGGGGTTTCCCCTTTTGCCCAAAACTGCGCTCTTTAAAGGGCAGCATTTTATGGGGTTTCATTTGGGCTTGGGGGGTAGGAAAAAGGGGGGGTGGGTTTTTTCTAGGAGAGGATTGTCGCCCCTGATATACTGTCTTACTTTTGGGGCAACTCACCTAAGATGCATTACCGCCTGGTCTACCTATAGATACCAAAATGGATGGATGTGGAAAAGTTATGGCTGGCACCATACACCCCAAATGCTTACCTCTGGCCTCACAAACCCTCCCAACAACGCAACCCCTCTTGGCCCAAATCTAGTTTTCCTTTGGCATTAGGCCTCACCTATGGCCCTCTTTCCCTAATGTATGTTGCCCCGGGGTTGGGGCATGGCTTTTTAGATTTGTGGATAAAAAAGAACCCCAGAAGGAAATTGATCCCATTTGAAAATTATAAAAAAATTATGGCTACCCGGGTTTTATTACTTTAGAATTTTATCTTCTCTCCTCTCTTTTTGGCACTAAAAACTTCACTCCCCACTGGGTTTTTGAACTTCTATTTTAAATACAGGTCCTCCAAAAAGGAAAATTTCGCATTATACTCCACCTAATGGACCCCAATCCCAATAAGGATTAATAAATACATGGTCAAGTGGGGACATATCTAGAAAGGATCACCCATATTACTTGGAAGGTCATTGAGGGGGCTGGGCAAAGCCCTCTGTGTGTCCCACATATACGGAAAATTTATACAAAACCCTTTTTGCTATTTTGGGGGTATCACCCCCTGAATATTTTGGGGGCAAAGGACCCTCAGCTCCCGAATCATGTTGGCGCGTAGACTTCGGGGGGGTACCCTTCCTCACATTTTTTGGGATTGTCCGACTCTCCAGATTTTTGGGGGCCAAGTAAGGGACTTATGCACTGGACTCCTTAAAACAAGGATCCCTTACGATCCCCTTATATACCTGCTTAATGGACCTGTACCTAGACTCACCAGGACAAAATTTCAACTCCTAACGCATATCCTTACAGCAGCCAGATGTTTGATTTCTAGAATGTGGCGACAATCTCTCCCATCAGGTTTATCTGACATGTATCAAAGAGTCAGAGAAGTTTGTAGAATGGAACATATTACAGCTTCTCCTCACAACAGATAAGACTCTTATGACAAAATATGGTCCATTTGGGACACATTTTGGACTTTGCATCCACCTTAATTAGACTTTATTCCAGTAAATCCTCATACCTTCCCCTTTTTTAAACCCCTGCCCCCTTCTACTTCCCTTACGTTTCAAACCCTTCTTTATGCATGTACTTTCTGAATTTTTCCCCGACGTCCAGGGATTAGCAAATTTATCTTTTATGTCCACTTGTTTTATGATTGTGGGTATTGACAATCTTTGTTTTTGTATGTAACTGTTTAGAATTTGAATAAAAGTACAATTATAAAAAATGTCATCTTTGAGACAACCCCCTTTTCTGTAAAACCCCATTTATATTTTTATGACAAGTTTTTAGCCTATAAACATAAGTGAGAATGTTTCCATTCAATGACCGGAAGCAAAGAGCACAAAAATGGTGATGAATCAAAACAAAAATTCTTAGAAAAATGCTAAACTTTTAATTACACACAAAATAATCTGTGGGTCTATAAACTTGGTAAAAAACCCTTTTAAATTTTGTGTTCATATACAGCACAGGTTGAACATGTCCAGTCCTCTCCATAGTCCTGTGTGTCTTGCAGATGCTTGTTATCTCGTCTTGTAGATTGGGGAAGAATCTGTCATTGTACGTAGCAAATAATGGTTCTCTTTTACTGAGGGCAAGAATAAAATTTTCTGTGTACCCCGAGAAAGAATCACGGGCATTCGTTTTGGAGTTACACGCAGGGGAATGGAGGGGAAAAAAGGGGTGGAGCGTCTGAATTTAACCCCTGGGGCCCCGCTTACTTGTAATTATAGCAGGCGTATAGCGGTGCGCACTTTTGTCATATACTCGTGTGAACCCCGGCCTACCAGGGTTTTTGCTAAATATTTACTTCTTAAAACAAAAGTGACCAGAAAACAGAAACCCTCAAGCAATCCTCTACGCTGTGTCCCAGAGCTCACAGAAGGGAATCAGGAACAAACCAAAAATGACAAAAAAAAATTCCCCAATAACGTCACATATTGCTTGTCAATAGTGAAAATAAATATTGATGGTAGTGTTTTTTACGTAAAAATGATTTTGTTCAAGCAATGCAGATTTTTGATGTCGGATTCTACTCCTCAACAGGACAAAAGAAACTAATGTAAATTTAATGCTGAAGCAAAAGGGAAGCTTTAAATCTTATTTCATTTCTCACCCAAACGTTTTAGGTAGTTGAAAGTGGATTTTTCTTGGATCAGCATCAAAAACCACCTATCAAATTTTTTGTGAACTACAGTCCTACAAAAACATTTTGCAGGACCCATCAAAAAACACTGTCTCGTATTGTCTTATTGCGTGGGTGCTAAAAAAATTTTTCCCCTGTGCTGCTGCTCTTTATCACGGGGGATCCGACAAACTAACTGGCTTGCATGAATATAAAGTAAACGTTGGAGACCCCCAAAACACTGTACAAAGACCCCAAATGGCGATGAAGCTTAAGAAGTGACTACGGGTGGCCTCCTGGACTTTACGGCGTCCAGTGCACCAATAGGTTTTAATCATTTTCAGTTTTTTTCTAACAGCAATCCAATTTATGCTGAATTTCATCCAAAATTAATAGATATAATTCCCCCTATTTTTGAAAAATTGATGAAAATACATCAAAAACTACTTTTTTTCGGATTTTACCAGGGTTTCACAGAAACATTTTCCAAGTTTTCACTTTACCTTAAAGGGGGTTTTTGGGGTATCTTTTTTATTTGTTATAGAGCTCACAACTTAATTATATAGAACTTTGTAATTGATACTCATTAAAAATTATCTACCTGTTCTGCTTTGCAAAACCAGGTAGAGAGCCCTTTACTCCCAAACTTTCAACTTCCTTTATAATAACATGTGAGGTACATCGATCACATGGCCTCAATGGACATTTTGTCATCACATCAGTGGATGTTCTTTGAAGCCAGGCTCAGCTCAGAAACACTGCCCTGAGGTGTGGGTGACCTGAGCAGAGAAAGACCTGTCTGCTTCTAGTGACTCATCTGTCACTATGTAAACAGAGGTGCTGACAGGAATGTAATGTAATACACATACAGTGATAACTATGTGTACATAGTGACTCATCACTGCTAGCTGCTAGAGCCTAGGTGCCTTCATTATTGTGTACTGTATTTCGCTCTTTTGATAGGAGATGTCTTTTTGATAAATTTGCCAAATAGACCCTTTCACCTGGTCAAAAACTTGCATTGTTTGATTGATTGAATGTGAATTATGAGCTCTGAGATTATCCATCAGCAGTTAGAAAAAAAGTCTCTCTATATAGTAGTGATGGCAGTGTAAAGCATCATGAGATGCTGCCCTGACATCACTGAGTGCAGGAATGATGCCACCTCCCCTACAGCAGGCAAACAGCTTTCCTATGATCAACAACTGATTGCTATGGGGGATGGGACATCACCCACCTTTCTTGGATGCTAGATGGGCTATCCAGTGTACAGGAAAGCTGGGTGATGCCACATTCCCCACAGCGATCATTATTACAATGATGGGACAGCTGTGTACCTGTGGTAGTGGATGTACAGCACATATATAGAAATATATAAACCAAATTATATATATTTGTAAATTTGTGTTTTACATATTTTATAGGATAATGAAAGAATTTGTTTTTTACCATGTTACAAACTGATTTGTGCACAGTACTACACAGAGCCAGCTACAGGGGCATGAGATGTACCTGTCTGAAAATGATTATGTAAGGGTGTACAGGGCAGGGCTGAACAGTGCTAGTAGGATTAGGGGTCAGGTGCAGATAAATCCTAGATTAGATTTGCAATCCATTGTGGGACTTGCAGGAAAGAACTTCTAGAAAACTACTAACTCTTCCTATGGCTGGAAATTTCACTGCAAAAAGTGGATGTCATGATAGCTGAATAAAGAGGCAAAAGAAAAGAAACACATGAAGGTAGTGGGATATCTTTACTTTTCCATATAAATGCTGTTTATAGTGTTCTATGAAATCATTAAATTTCCGGGTAACTCATTTAAAGGGACAACATGACAAGTCAGTCACAGAGCAAGGAACTTCATGCTACATTGATCCATGACAGACTGCTCCTGGAGGAAAAGATAAGTAGTTTCTAGGTATTGCGGCTCATTTATATCTAATTGTCAGGCTCTGGCATCACATGTCAATGGAAATTTTCTTGCAATGTCCATGATAAATGTCAGATGAGCAAAATTTAATCAAACCCTAACAAGAACAGAAGAAGAGTTTTAATAAGAAATAAATTATATTATTAAGTGATAGGTTCCATGATTTCTAGGTATCAGACAGACCAAAGAGACGGTCCATACGGAGGTGACATCACCGGAATGCGTTGTCCAATTCCTGTAGGCCAATGGACTATACGATTACATGATGTCACAAAGGAATTAAAGGCACTGAAGGCTAATTAACACAATGGACGGAAGTAAACTCACAGTGGGGGTGAAGAATTTTAACATTAAATATATTTTAGTTTTTTTTAATTTTAAATATTTTGTATGGGTATAAAGGGTTTTTCTTTAAAATGTCAATCTACTGCTTTAAACTTTGCAGAGAACTTTTTTAAAAAGTGCTCTGAATTATAGTCAACGGAGATTTCCGTTTCTGATGCACAAACTACTAAAAGCTACATCAAATGATCCTGACATGTCTAGTAAATTTTTGTTTTCCCTGGGAAATAGCAATTCTGCAGCATCTTCTCTTAAAACTCTGTGTTGTGCTGTTCCTCTGTTATTCCTCCTAGAAATGGATTACTGAATCTGTCAGCTGGGTGTTACCATTCCAGTTTTTAAAGGGGTGTGTCCCTGCGCACACTGACCATCAACACTGATTGGACGATGTCCGACTGTGCAGGGGAACCCCATCCCCAACTGGTAACACCCATCTGAAGTATTGGTAATGAATTTCTACAACACAGAGAGCCAAGGAAAAATGTTCCAGAACTGTTATGTCAAAGGGAATACTAGTATTTACTAAGAAAGACATGTCAGAAATGACCACAGGTCATCTTTAAAGGGGTTGTCTCACTACACTGATTCATCTTACATCAGTCCTGTTTTCTTGGTTTCGTTTTGAATTCAGGGGCGTGTTTACTGGCTTCTACTAGGCTGTAGTAGAACCCAGGTCTGTAGCTATAGCGACCAGCACTGGCAGCCTATCAGGAAAGATCAAATAGGTCTGAAGCTATAGCGACCTGAGGAGATGATGCAGCCCATACAAAAGGAGATATCTCAGAATAGGTAGGACACTGTTAATGGATATATTGCAAAGTGACTTGTTTTTGCAAGATCTTTAACATAAAAAAGCAATCTTTGTAGGGAGACAACCTCTTTAAGTGCCTCTTAATGCATATGGGTTATATTACTCCAGCTGGCAATTTGGTCTAAATGTTCTCTCTGTTAACACAGCCATACCAACTCATTCCTACTAAACATTCACGCTGGACTTGGGCAAGTATGCATGTGTTTTCAGAGGGGAAAGGGTAATAAGCAGCTGTCAAACTCATCTCTCTAAGTATAATGTATCGGGCCAGGTCAGTTTTTCTGGCAACAAAGGATAGCCAATGTCGTGCTGAAAACTGGAAGGTATGGCTAGCTTATAGCTGAGGTTTTTGAGCACCATTAGGGCATGTCCCCATGGCACGGGTTTTCGGCCGGCGGTTTTTCCGTCCGTGGGCCGCCCGAAAAACATTGAGCATGCACATTCTTCTGTCCGGTTTCCGGACGGAATATGTGCTTCTCAATGTGAAAGAGGAGGGCTTTTCTTCACACATCGCGGAGAAAAGCCGCCCCCTGCGGCCGTGGGGACGGCCACAAAACATAAACCGACCAGTATTTGTCACTTGCCGTGTAAACAGCCCCTTAGTGTGGGTTTCCTTCTTATACTCCAGAGCACCATCATTATTAACAGAGCTGGGAGGCTAGAATATGGAATTTTATTTGGGAAGTGGGGGGGGGGTTATTCAAAGAATTATTCTCTGCCCTTAGTAAAAAAAACATTATTTGCTAGAAACATGACGTTTTCTTCCCAATCTAAGCGAGATAACAAGCATCTGCAAGACACACAGGACTATGGAGAGGACTGGACATGTTCAGAGCCTGTGCTGTGATATGAGACATCTACAATTAAAGAGTTTTACCAAGTTTATAGACCCACAGATTATTTTGTGTGTAATTAAAAGTTTAGCATTTTTCTAAGAATTTTTGTTTTGATTTATCACCATTTTTGTGCTCTTTGCTTCCGGTCATTGAATGGAAACATTCTCACTTATGTTTATAGGCTAAAAACTTGTCATAAAAATATGAATAGAGGGTTACAGTTAAAGGGGGTTGTCTCAAAGATGAGCATTTTTTTTTTATAATTGTACTTTTTTTCAAATTCTCAACAGTTAGCAATACAGAAACAAAGCATTGTCTAATATCAGCAATCAATAAAACACAGTGGACATAGAGATGAATGCTAAATCCCTGAGACGTCGTGGAAATTCAGCAAGTACATGCATAAAGAAGGGTTTGAAACGTAAGGGAAGTAGAAGGGGGCAGGGGTTTAAAAAAGGGGAAGGTATGAGGATTTACTGGAATAAAGTCTAATTAAGGTGGATGCAAAGAAAAAATTTGGTGTCCCAAATGGCCCATTTTGTCATAAAAAGTTTATTTTTGTGAGTGTAAGTTTGTAATATGTTCCATTCTACAAACTTCTCTGACTCTTTGATACATGTCAGATAAACCTGATGGGAGAGATTGTCGCCACATTCTAGAAATCAAACATCTGGCTGCTGTAAGGATATGCGTTAGGAGTTGAAATTTTGTCCTGGTGAGTCTAGGTACAGGTCCATTAAGCAGGTATATAAGGGGATCGTAGGGTCCTTTTGTTTAAAGGAGTCAGTGCTAAGCCCCTTACTTCCCCCCAAAAATCTGGAAAAGTCGGACAACCCAAAAAATTGTAAAGGTAAGGGCACCCACCGAGAGTCCACAGCGCCAACCTGATTGCGGGAGCTGAGGGTTCCATTTGCGTAAAATATCAGGGGTGTGATACCAAATGCAGGTTTTTTTAAAAATTTTCCATATATGTGGTACACACAGAGGACTTGCACAGCTCTCAAGCCTAAAGTGGGAGTATGGTTAGATTCCCTAGATATTGTCTCCCCTTGACCATGTATTATTTATTAGATCCTTATTGGGACCCATTAGGATGGAGTTATGCCAAAATTTAGTCCTTTAGTGGAGGTACCTGAAATTACATGAAGTTAAAACCCGATGGGGAGTGATGTGTTTTAGTGCCAAAAAGGGAGAGAAGATGAGAATCTGTAAGTAATGAAACCGGGTGACCAAAATTTTTTTTGTAAGTTTTTCATATGGGGATTCAAATTTCTGTCTGGCCTTTGTTAAAATCCACAAATCTAAATAAGCCAGCCCAGCCACGTCGGAATAAGGAAACATACGGGTAGGAAAGAGGCCATAGGTGAGGCCATAGATCCCAAAGGAAATCTAGATTTAGGGCCAAAGAGGATTGCTGTTGTTGGGGGGGGGTTTGTGAGTGCGAGGTAAGCATTTGGGGTGTATCGGTGCCCGCCATAACTTTTCCACATCCATCCATTTTGAGTATGCATATAGGGTGAGACGGCGGTTTAAAGCATCTTAAGGGGAGTTGCCAATAATTAAGACAGTATATCAGGGACTGACAATCCTCTCCTAGAAATACTAGCCACCCTATGCCCACCCTAAGCCCAAATGAAGCACAAAAACTGCTGCCTGCAAAAAGCGCAGTTTGGGCCCAAAGGGGACCGCGACTGGTAGAGTTTCAAGTAGGTAGAGAAGCTTAGGCAAAACAGTCATCTTGACCAAGCTAATTCTACCAAAAAAAGATATGGGTAGTGATTGCCATCTAGATAACAAGCCCCTCAGTTCCTTAAACAACGGAGGAAAGTTAGCTTTGTAAAGCGTCTTTATAGTGATCAGTAATCTGCGTACCAGATATTTAATTGAGTGATCTTGCCACCTATACGGATAGTTGCTTTTAAGCGAACTGTATACATTAGTGGGGAGATTGATTGGGGGGGCCTCTGACTTAGATGCATTGATTTATACCCGGAGAGCCTCCAAATCTGTTTAAGTGAGAGAGTGAAGGGCTGGAAGAGTAGTGTGAAGGTCTGTTAAGGTCAGGAGTATGTTGTCTGCGAATAGAGAGCGCTTAAATTCTTTGTCCCTTACTCTTAATATTCTGGCCGGATCTTAAAGAGGCAAGCTAGGGGTCAATACAGAGTGCAAACAGTAGGGGAACAATGGATAACCCTGCTTGGTTCCTTTTCATAATCCGAAACATTCCTGAGGTAAAAATAGGAAGTTTAAGGGAAGCAGAGGATAGAGTACAATCCCATAATTGCTGTGAGGAAGGACCCGAAAAGTCCCAAAGCTACCAAGGTCTCAAACAAAAAAGGCCAGCCCAGCCTATTCAAAGGCCTTTCCGCATAAAGGACTAAGAAGAAGGGCCCTGTTGGTCCGAGAGTTGGCTACCCCCACTAGGTAAATCGTCCGCCTTGTCTTTTTCCCCCCTTTTCTGAAAGGTACAAACCCAACTTGATCTTTATTGATCAGCTGAGGGAGTCATCTATTCAGCCGAGTAGTTAAAATTTTTGTGAACATTTTGAAGTCCGAATTAAGTAGGGCAATGGGTCGGTAGTTAGCACTATCCGCTGGGTCTCTTCCTGGTTTATGTATAAGGGTGACATGTCAGTGTGACATAGTTTCTGGAATAAGTAAACCCTTAAGGAACGAATTATATAATTGTAGCAGATAAGGGGATAAGGTCTCCGCATATACTTTAAAATAAAGATATGGGAGTACATCTGGGCCCGGGGATTTTCCTGTAGGGAGATCTTTGATAAGTTCCATAAGTTTCTCTAGTTCGATAGAGGCATTCAGGGAAATGGACGCCTGCGGAGGTAGAGGTGTAAGTGGACATGTGTACAAGAAATCTCTAATAAGCTGCTGGGCCTCAGTTTTGTTGTGTGGAAGATCCGAGGGCAGTGAGTAAAGTTTGGAGAAATATTCAAAGAAAATCTTTGCCATAGACTGTGGATCATCTCGTAGGCTACCTTCGTGATCATGAAGGGCAGAGGGCATGGAGTTGTCAGACCTGTCTTTGAATTGCCTCGTTAATAGTGTGTGAGCCTTATTACTGTACTCATAGAATCGATGCTTAGAGTAAAGGAGAAGCTGCTCAACTTTATGCGTGTGTTATGTACAAGTATTGAAAATTCAATGTATTATAATTCATCACTAAATCCTGCAGTTCAGAGGGTGGGGCAGCATTCCTCCCTTTTTCCTGAGAGAGAAGTTTCTGGTCCTATGGCCAATAAAACCCTCAGCCCTTTGATTTTAAGTACGGAACTGTTTAGAGACCATGGGATCATTGCGCTTTATGGCCCAGGATTGTATATGCAGCTGTCCTGGATACCTGAAAACCTGATAACCTATGACCCTTTCAAATAAACACATTTTTCCAGCCAGAAAGGGAACAGAGATTTCCTTGTTGACCCAGAGAGGCAGTCCGTGAGTGCCCCCTTGTGAACTAAAATACAATAACCCTCCTCAGAAAATGCTGTAAACCCACCTCCTTTTCATTAATTCCAGCCAATAAGAGGAGACAGGCCTGGCTGGGTATAATGGCTCAGCCCCCTGTGACGGTGTCATAGCTATGGGGTCCTTCTTTCTAAAGGAGCTGTGTCTAATTTCTCCTACCCGGGACGTGGAAACATCTTGTAAGTGTGAATTTTTCCATTTTTCTCCCTTTATTTTAAAAACTGTATTGTATGTGTGTCATTATTGTTTATTATCATATTTTTGTCTATGCAAGCACTGAAATCATTTTTATATTAAAGGTATCACTAATTCGTTAACTCTTGTTGTTGCACGGACCCAATTTCTTTGAAGGATTGTTTTTTTTTTCTTTGGTAACTACTGAGAGAGCAGTGAGTTGACCTGTGAGCATTTTTACGTGTTTTTAGAAATCGGTGAGGACTCAGATACCTTCCGGCTGAGCCCTTTTTGATTTTCTGTTTTTTTTGATTATTGAAGGGAAGGTGGTGGCAGCGGATAATTTTGGGGTGCTGGACTGTCTTGGGGTACGATTTATGCTTGATTTGCTACCTGAGTGAGAGGTGAGCTCGAGTGGATATAAGTCTACCCCATTACAGTGGCCCCCCCAGTCACGTGCTGGTGAGCGTGTACGTGACAGCGTGGCTATATCTTTTAGATCCTGTTGGGTGGTGATAATGCGCCGGAGAGTGGTCAAGTTAGGCTGCAGGACCATCTTTCGTTCAGGCTTTTTAAGTAGGTTCTTAAGAGTTTGTATTTTCTCCTCACTAGTCTTTTTGAGCTTAGAACCCAGGGCTATACAGTTGCCTCGAAATACGGCCTTGTGGGCCTACCAGAGACTAGAGATGGAGGACACCGAGCCATTATTTAGTTCAAAGTATGAAGAAAGAGTTCCTCAAAGTCTCCCTGTGTACTGGGTATTTAATCAATGTGTAATGTAATCTCCAGTGGCATGAGCGAAGTGAAGGAGTCTGAAAATCAAGATTGACCATGACCGGGGCATGATCCAACAATGTGATAGGTTCAATGGTCAAGTTCAGCAACATGCGAAGGGCTGGAGTATTACCAAAAAGTAATCTATTCTACTGTGAGTCTTATGGGGGATGAGAAACCCACCAAAAGTCATACACGCTGTGAGATCTAATGAGCTTTCTGAATGCCCCTGAAATTCTAGCCTAGTTCGCACTTGTAGGACCTTTCCCAAAAGTGTTCCTGTCCACAGTTTCGGAAAAAATCATATTGAAATCCTCCCTCCCTCCCTCCCTCCCAGTAAGAGAGGTGAAGGCTGGAATGTAGAAAGCCTGGCAAAGACCATGTGTAAGAAAGCAAGCTGAGAGGTGTTGGTTGCATATATATCGCAAAGTATAAATGGTTTCCCATACACAATAGCGTTAAGGATAATGTACCTTCCTGCTGGGTCAATCAATGTCGACAAAAACTGAGTATAGCAACTCCTGCCTTCTTTTTTTCATTAGGCGTAGAAAAAGCCTTTGGATAGAGTGATTTAGCAAAATTGAAGGACCCAGCGGAATCGAAATGTGTTTCCTGTAGAAACACAATATCAGCTCGTAAGGATTTACATTTGCATAGGACTAATCTCCTCTTTATATTAGAATTGAGGCCCTTGACATTTAAAGTAAGGAACCGAACCATGTCTCCTATGAAATAGGGAAACTGTTCAATTCACCAAAGGAGTTGGGTATATTCCACTATCTATGCGGGGGTGTCAAGGAATGGGAAACAGGTTAGTCCGAGGGGAAAGCACAAAAGGGGAGGGGGTAAAGAAACAGACGCAATGAACAGATAAGAAAACAGTAGCTACAAGAAGTAAACCAGCAATGCAACCACAGAATTATACAAACTTGAGAAATAATCTCTAGTAGTGCAGCGTCTCTGGTTTTTGAGGGCAAGAGGTGGTTCTTTAAATGTCAAGGGCCTCAATTGTAATATGAAGAGGAGATTAGTCCTAAGCAAATGTAAATCCTCATGAGCAAAGATGAGCTTTAAATGTGAAGGGACCGGGGGCCGTGGCTAGCGATGTAAGAGTGTGGACGCAGACGGTGTGAGCTCCTCACGGGACCTTCCTTTAGCTACAGACAGGGCACTCAAAATGGGCCAGAAACGTGCCAAGAAGACAGCTACCAGTTCCAGCACCCCTGATGAACCTCCAGAACTCACCATCTCAAACTTTTTTGCCCCGCTGCAGGGGCTGGAAGA
>JAODAL010077202.1:0-13353 GCA_025379985.1 Phyllomedusa bahiana | reverse complement strand
CGGCAGGGCCCCCGGGGTCGGGGACTTACCCCCCGGTAGGGGGCCGGTTTGGGAGTCGGGACGGGGTCCCGGGGCGTCCAGTGACGGATGCGCGGCCCGGGCACGGGGACCCGGGCATGCTCCGGGGCCACAGCACCCGGGGGGGGCCACCGGGGTTTCCCCCGGTCCCCCGGCGGCCCGTCCGACCCTGAGTTTGGTCAGGTTTTTAAGAATTTTTGGGGGACAAAGTCTACCTTTTTGCCGGGTTTTCCTCTCCTGAAGGAAGTATAGGTCAGGAATCTCAGCTACAGATAGTAACTCATTCAAATATTTAGGAATAATAAACACTTCCCCCCCCACAAGATTATATTGCCCACAATGTGCCCCCTACTTAGCAGTTTGGGACTAATTTAAGATAAATCATGGTGTAAGCTGCCTTTATCAGTTATTGGTAGAGGAAATCTAATTTTAAAATGATTGCTATGCCACAGATTCTCTACATTTTGCATAATCCCCAAATTTGGGTCCCTTTAAAAAATCTTTAATAAACTACACCGACTCTTCACAAGTGGATCTGCATTAAATCTGCTCCCCTAATAAATTTAGTTTGTGGAGCACAGTCCACGAAGGGATTAATTTCAAAAGCATATAGTTACTTGGCGGAGGAGTATATTTATAATCAACAGCTTCCGATTAAAAGTGAAACTGACGTTGGCCCATTAGTACAGAAACAATGGGATAGTGTTTTGAGCCTTGTGAGATTGGTGTCATTAAGTGAGGCAAAAAGATATTCACAGCTTTTTGTTGTTGCTCAGAGCTTATAAAACTCTTTCCAGTATTCAAATGGGGTATTAGGTCAGACTCCAGTTGCCCACGATGTGGAAATGGAAGAGGCCCAGCTTTTGCAATGATATGGGAGTGCAGGGAATTGGGCAGCTTCTGGAAAGGATTATCCAGTTAATTAGCAAAGCTCATAAAATTGATATCCCTCTAGACCCACTGCACTGTGTATTGGTATTTAGAAGATATAGTGTTTGATGTTGAACAAAGAATTAGCATTTCCCGAATGTTTATATTTGGGCCCGAAAGTTAATTGCCTTTAGATGGATTCAAATCTTCTTCACCAACCATACCGATACGTAAACAAATTAAATAAGTCATCAGATTGGAGAGGGGCGTATACTTAAAAAGAAATGCTCTGAGAAAAAAATGAAGGTTATGGAGGCCCCTTTGGGTCAATTCCCCAGGTTTGCCTTCTCGTTCCTTTCTGCTACATAATTCAGGATTGGCGCAAGGAATGGGAGCATTGTCCTTTTTTATTACTGTTACTGTTAGTTGAACAAAAGGAGTAGACACTCTTGGCAAAGTGACTTCTGTCCTTGATTAAAAGTTGCTAAAAAAAATCATGGGTACTGCTCTTGGTTTGGTGGGTATGGGTGGGATGGTTGGGGTTTGTCTATGGTTGTATGCTAATACTGCTGAAAGCACTTATCAAGATATATGGTATGGACATATTCATATATTCTTAGTGTTTTTTATCTAAAAAGCAAAATGATTGTATATGTATGTATCCTGATGTAAAAATAATGGTAAGGGACGTTCTATTCTGTAGCTGCTTAAATTGTTTAATAAAAATTATCTGATTAAAAAAAAAGTGTATAGGTTTCCCATCTGGATAGTGTTTTTTTGTTCTTTCGGTGTATTTTGTTTACCATTATTTTTCCAGGGTTAGTAATAGAGGTGTCTGACAGACATCTCTCTATTTCTAGCACTGGTGCTTGGTGTTTTTTTTGTCACCCCAAGGCTGACACCAAGCCCCAGCACTAGTCATATAGAGGCTGCCTGTCAGACACCTCTATTACTAACACTAGAAATAAACGCTAAAGGACACATTGACACAACACAAAAAAAAAACTTTATTTAAATAAACTCTCCCTGACACCGGCCCTCCTTGACCATTTTATTAAAGAAATGGATGAAACTCTGGTTCAATAAATCCATTATAGACCAATGGGGAAATCAGTAGAAAAAACAGAAACACTGCTAAAAGCATGACAATACTTCATCCCCTGCGGATCATGCATCATGCTTGCGACTGATCTTCTGGTTGCAGGGAAAGGAGTTAGGAGCACACAATCTGATTCTGAGAGGTACAGGCCAGAGATGTAGCACAATCTCCAGAGGGCTAGTCCTCTGTTCCTCCTAGGAGACTGTGCATCTGGAAAGTTTGTGGGAAGTTTGTACAAAGTTGGGAAAAGGTAAAGAGGTGCTGGAAAAGTGAGGATTCTGAGATATTTCTGTCCAAATCTGCAGGCCCGAGTGTTGGCCGAGAAGTTATCATGAAGGCGTGTACAGGATGAAGAATAAAAGGAAACATGAATGACTCAGAGAAACGTCACCTGATTCACTAAATGTAACTGAACCGTAATCACTTATATGTGTGCAAAGTGAAATGGTTTATATTCAGTAATGGTATTATTCAGTCAATATGTGGTGGTGAAATGTGATGGTATTATTCCGCCACTATATGTGGTAGTGATATCTGGTCATGGTGTGGTGGTATTGTTCCGTCACTATATGGTGGTGATATATGGTCACGATGTGGTGGGATTATTCAGTCACTATGTGGTGGTAATATTCGGTCATGGTGTGGTGTTATTATTCAGTCACTATGTGGTGGCGATATGTGATCATGGTGTGGAACTATTATTCAGTCACTATGTGGTGGTGTTATGTGGCGGTATTATTCAGTCACTATGTGGTGGTGATATGTGGTCTTGATGTGGAGGTATTATTCAGTTATTATGTGGTGGTGATATGTGATCATGGTGTTGAGGTATTATTCAGTTACTATGTGGTGGTGATATGTGATCATGGTGTTGAGGTATTATTCAGTTACTATGTGGTGGTGATATGTGGTAATGGTGTGGCAATATTTGGGCTTAGTGGAATTATTCGTAATATTAGCCTTGGGATTCTGGTTTTATGTAGCAGTGTTATTTTGCAAATGTACAAACATTATTTAGTGGTTTTATACTCTGTACTTTGTGTTATAGTTTTTGATATATTTTAATTTATATAAAATGTATCATTCAGGGAGGGGGAGATATTTCTTTATACCTTTTATGTTTGCTACTGGTGTCCTGTTGCAATTAGGTTACGGAGACTCAGAAGCCCCAGTGCCATCTTGTTTACAGATTAGTATGATGATGTCATCATATCGGTTTGTATAAGTTGAAGCGAAACTGGGAGGGACATTGTACAGCTGGCGGAGACATCAAGGCAAAATGAGCCCCTAAAATCAACTCCTCTGGTAGGCCCAAGACACCTCAGTCTGACACTGCTTCAAGCTATGCATTTGGATTCTATTTTGTACCATCCAAACGTATACATTTAACATATTGGCAAAACCGCCTTTAGTCGGCCCCTGACCACTGTGCAAAGTGTTTTCTTGTGGCAGCAAAAGTAAAATAGGGCTTAAACGTAATATATCACCCAAAAAATCCCCTTGTACATATCAAGAAATCTAATAAACACCCAGTGTGGACTTTGCCAGAAAGTACACATTGTATTGTCTATTTGGCTTATAAGACAGTGTATTATTTTGTAAAGAGTAATTAATACAGTCACCTTGACACTTTAACATACAGGGCATATTTTTTAGTGGCGCCCTAATCAAGGGTTAAGTATTGTGGGCATTGAGTGTGTAAAGATGCATCATTAGGTGCAGGCCATTATAAGCCCAAGCCTGCAGCCTATAAGATGCTAGTATAAACTCTCTGCACAAGTTAGCACAATGCAATGATGTTATTGTATCAACCCAGACTTAAAGAGAGACCTAAAGAGACAGAGCAGCAGCATTTGTTTTGGTAATAGGGATAGGTATCTTTTATTTTGAGGAACACTGACTGAAGGCACTAAGAGGTACCAATACTGAGTGGGGGCACTACTGAATGAGGTAATGTAGGGGCAAAATGACTAAATGAGAGCATCTTGGTGGACCATTGCTGAGTAGGTGTACCGAGGGGCATTATTACTGATTAAAGAAAATGTCACTACTGGCCAGGGAATAATAAGGGTGGCACTATGAAGGCACCATTACTAAGTAATGTAAATAGGAAGTCCTGTGTCCTTGCTAGAGAAACAGTGCCCCCTAGTGTAGGAAATTCCTAGTCCGGCGCTCAAGGTGAAAAAATAAACTTTATTGTAGATAAAGCATATACAGGAGCATGAAATAATGGCAGTAAAAACCGGCTAAAAAGCTTACGCGTTTCGAGCTTTTGTGGCTCTTGATCACAGTCAGCCGTTGTAACAAAATGAGAACATTAAAAGCAATTGGGTAACCAATCATAAAGAACCCTTTTCGTTCTACCTCATATGTTGTTAGTGTTTCTTAAAGGGGACCAGCCTTTTCTATTGATCTATGTTGCACTAATGTCAAAAAGGAGGGAGAGGAAAAAAAGTATTAAAATAACCCTAAAATAAGGAACCCCTTTCATTCTACTTCATATTTTCTTAGTGTTTTTCAGAAGGAACTAGCCCTTAGTATAATCTATATTGCTCAAAAAAATTTCTTTTTTTTACGCCTTTTCCTTCCTCTTCCTTTTCTCCTTCCTTCTCCTCCCCTCTCTCCTTCTTTTAATTGCAGGAATTTAATATATATACACACACCAGATCTGTTCTGTAATTAACCCAACAGGTGCTCTTGTGCCTAGATTCAATATCCAGTATGCCTCTCATTGGCATACTCTTTGGGCCAATTGCCTCCCTGATAGGGTCTTTTAATATCTTCTATGGCATAAAATGTAAGACTACTTAAAGGACCTGCATGTTGTTCAGTGAAATGTCTAGCAGCTCCAGATATCTGCATGTGTGATCAAGTGCCACAAAAGCTTGAAACACGTAAGCATTGTAGCAGATTTTTACTACCATTATTTTATGCTCCTGTATATGTTTTATCTGCAATAAAGTTTATTTTTTCACCATAAACGCTGGACCCGGAATTTCCTACACTAGGTGGCACTGCTTCTCTATCTAGGACACAGGACTTCCTATTTGCATTGTTTGTTATACCGTGCAAGCCGACAGTTGGTCCGAGACGCTGCTATGCGTATACGCTGACACGGAGAATGACAGGTCTCAGCAAGACTACGAATGACTGGAGGGTGAGCCAAACCTTTATATTTAAATTTCTGCACCATTACTAAGTAGGAGACACTAGTGTGGAGCAAAAGTATTGAACAATACTAATTGTATGACGTAGGGGTTGTGATTTCTAAGTGGAAGCAGTAGGGGTCATAATAATTGAGTGGGGGCACTATTATTAAGTGCAATTACTATGTGGAATACAAAAACCTAGCACTAACAAGGTGTGAGGCACTTGTATGATGTGTAAAGATACCATTATTATATGGGGAACACAGGGAAGTCACTATACTTTATGGAGGGACCAACTTGGGGCAAATAGCACAGCCATTTCTGTGGGGGAAATAAAGAAATAATCAATGGCCCAAAGTCCTTTAAAATCTTCAAGCTTTATTGTAGAATGTAAGAATCCACGAAGACACAACAAGAAAAAAGACAAACAGCTTACACATTTCAGGCCAACACTAGCCTTACTCATAGCTATGAAACATGTAAGTGGTTTGTATTTTTCTTGTTGTGTCCTCATCCATAAATGATGCTGGACATCTAATCATTTCTTTGTCTATGCTGTGTGCTGCGGTTCACACTTTAGTTCTGTGTATCCTTCACTATTCAAACAGATAATTTGGATTTCCTTGTTTCATTATTACTGTGGGGAAGGAGAAGGGCTAAAGAGGGCACAATTATGTGGGGGCCCATATGGGCACTATTACTGTATGGGACACAAAAAGACATTACTACAATGGTGATCATTAACAATACACTTTTTGCGTGGGGCACTAAGGGGGGAATTGTGGCTGGGAGAAACTATTGGGGCTGTCTGGGACAAAAAGGATATTAAAGAAATTCAATCAAAGTAGATGTTACTGGATGTAACTGTATTGCTATAACTTATTTAAGGTCTACAACGTTACTATTTTATGCAAAGTGCTGGCTTAGTAATAGTATGTGACTGCTAGATTTGAACTCTATGCTGACATTATTGGCAAGTAGCTAGTCACCATGGCAGAGCTCCTGGAACCATGGTTTGCCATACATTTCTCATCCTTTACTTTCCAGGTACTGTTCAGTGTTTTAGTACTTTTTGCACAACTTGCTGATCTCTTACAAGGAGCTTAATGGCAAAATTCCCAACAGGTATTTGATTCCTGAATCTCCCACTAAATGTAGGGGATCAATTTGAATTGATGTGAATGCTGTTCACATTTTGACATCATGAGACCAGGACAACACCTTACAATTGATCAACGGTACCTCACGAAGCATCAAGCAGGATGCTCTCTAACAGAAGTGGCCACTGAGCTTAGAGTGTCATCAGCAGGTTGTAACAGAGATACAGAGAGACAAGAAGAGTCACAGAAAGGCAAACAAGTGGACGTCCTTTCGCTACATCACACACTGATAACCGCTTGTAAACAATGCACTGCGGAATTGGATGATGAATTCCACACAATTCCAGGCATGTTTAAAGGGAACCTGTCACATAAATTATGCCCCCCTTGCTGAGGACAGCACAAGCTAGTGTCAGACATGCTGTTTCCAGCACTGTGTCCCTTATTCTGTAAGATGCTCTAGTTTTAGAGCATTTACCACTCAAATCTTATTCATGAGCAGGTGTTAGTCCCGCTCACCAAAGGATAGCCCCACCCAACTGGCAGTTATTCACATCGTTCTACCTATTCAAAATAATAGGTTAATCAGTTGTAAGGTGGGTGGGGCTAGCCTCAGGTGGGCAGGGCCTGGAAAAACTCACTCTTTTCAGGACTCTTTTCTGGCTGAAAACTGCAGATTTAAGCATTAAATATTCTAAAACTACAGCATCTTACAGAATAAGGGACACAGCGCTGAAAACAGCATGTCTGACACTACCTTGTGCGGTCCTCAGCAAGGGGGGAATAAACTATGTGACAGGTTCTCTTTAAGGGAGGTGAATGGCAAACAAGTGTCACATCAGACCATTTGTAACCATTTACATCAGCGTGATCTGCATGCTAGATGACTGGCAAGGGTACCTGACCACACCATTAGGCACAGGCATCATCTTCCTTCATGCATGTGCCAGGGAGCATCTACACTGGACAAGGGGCCAGTGGTCCTCTGTGCTGTTCAGTGATACCTGAAATGAAGTGTCCTGTACTTTCTGCAGACTGAATCCCCTAAAAAACCTATTGGATCAGCTGAGGCGCCATGTAGAAGCTCGTAAGCCCCGGTTCACACGGCTTATTCAAGCCGGAATTGCGAGCCGGATTGCGCTCGCAATTCCGGCTTGAATAAGGGGCGGGGGTGGGGGCGCGGCCCGCCGGCCCCATGGACTTGCATTATCCACGGCACGTATTGCGCCTGGATAATGTGCAGGTCACTTTCTCCCCGCCCGGCGGTTTCGCCGAGCGGGGAAGGGCGACGGAATCCACCGTTCTCTATGAGAACGGTGGATTACCGTAATTACTGCGACGGATTGGCGCCGTACTGCAGCGCAAATCCGGCGCACAGAACGGCGCCAATACACGCCGAAATAAGCCGTGTGAACGGCCCCTAACTCTGTACCCCTGAACCTCAATGACCTAAGGGTGGCCTTCTAGAAGAGTAGGATGCCATGCCTCAGCAGTCAATAACTCGACTTGAGAACCACATGAGACGTCGTTGTCAAGCTGCAATTGATGCTTAAGGCCACGTGACATATTATTGAGACAATGACATTTTTGGTGGTTTATACCCTCCACTGTTAGCTTTTGTTTCATTAAATTGTTTAAGATGACAAAATCAACATTGCATGCTATAACTTATATGGTCTACTTTCAGGGTAAAATATCACTGTAGTGGGAAATTTTTACATTTTCCATAAATTTCACCCAAAAGCCATATTTCCCTAACTTTTTGTGAGTAGTGTATAGTGCTGCATGTCAGCCATTTTAATAAATACACAACCTCTTAATACATGGATGGGCGACGGGTATGGAAATGTAAAACAAAAAAAATAAAAAAAAAATTTCTAAAAAACTTTTTCGGATAACATCAATTTTACCCGTTAATGAAAAAAACTCTAAACTTTCTATAGGTTGTGGCCTTACCAACCCCCTGCTCCCCTGTTTTCTTTCTTGTTTTTCCTTCATTGCCTCCCCCTTTTTTTCACTTATTTTCTTTTTAACTAAAAATAATAGGGATATTTCTTTCAGTGTTCCTCCCCTGATAACTATTTGTTTTTTGTCCAAATGTTCTTTGACTTGTTAATACGCTGCCACCCTTTTTTTTTTGTAAGTTAAAAAAACCGTGGGGCCCCTCAATACGGGGACAAGGACAGGGGTTTCTTTTCCCAATTTTAAACGGCCCTACTTATGCCAATATTTTTTGGAATTATTCTAAATGTCAAACCCTTGTTAAATGAATCCAGAACAGCAAAAATACACTAGGCACAAATTTCAAATAGTCTGCGGTTATATAAAACATGAATAAAAACAAATTTACGCTTCATTGTACTGTGCCAGTAGCCAGGTACCACAAACTCACCTGGCGTTTGCCCTTGGTGCAAAAAGTAGCTCAGAAATATAGCGTAAGACATTTTGCTATAGAATCATAAATTCCCAAAGTGTCATCTTGTTCGTACTTTAATTATAAATGCAAAAGAAGAAAGAAAATTTTTTTTTTATTTTTTTTTCCCTGCTAGAAGACAAAAATACAAAACGTTTAAACCCAGATTTAAATTTTTTGTGCAAAAAAAATTATGCTGGCCGAAACCCCCAATTTCCGGGACAGCGTAATTCAAAACACAAACAGGCACGCTCAAATGATTGCATGCATGCCTATTTGCCTTTAAGGACAATGGGTTAACACTGCTAGCACAGAAGACACTGCTTCCTTTTGGGAAAATAAAGGGTTTTTAAACGGGTTTGAAATAAAAACATTTATTTTTTGCAAGAGGACAAAAAGCTGTTCAAAGTTGTTTGGGAAAATTAATGTATGTTCCACAATGTATTTGGGGGGCATCTTTGGTGCATAATTGTTTTTTAAATGGCCCAAAGTACAGCCCTAAATATGGTAAAATCAACACGTCTTTTAAACCCCACTTTTCCTCAATGCGCCCGTAAAAAGATTACTTTTACGTGCGAGGGAAAAAAAAAAATAACAGGAGGCCCCGGGCCAGGTCTTTTTGAAAGTAGGGTCTGATTACGCTACTTTCAACAACAGACGGATTGTGGCGCACACAGGTAACCCGCAATACGCCGTGTGAACATATCCCCTAAAGGTTTTATTGGGGCTCCTAATTTATTGCTAGTTGAAATCCAGCTGTTCTCATTAAATCCATTCCCTTAAAAAATTATACAACAAGAAAAAGCTTTTAGGGGGGTATTTAAATTTCTAAAAGGTATTAAAAACACCCGAGAGGCAAATAGGGATTTTTAAATATTGCATTTTTTAAAAAAAATACATATTCATAAATTTTAAAAAGTGCATTCAATTTTACTGTAAGTAAAAACTGAGCTGTGTGAAATTACCAAATTTTAAAAACAGCAAAAAACCAGAGGTAATTTTGGCCTTTTCTCTAATGAATCAAAGGTAAAGACATAGAAGCACAGTCAGACGTTATTCGTTTTCCAGTAAATTTTGTTTTGGAAAAAAATTAATAATTTTTTTCCTTTGACCAAAATTTGTTCTTGTAAAAAAAATGTAATTTACTGGTAATCAGGAAACCTTAAAATGAACAGCAGCAGGAAAAATATGTGAGAAACTATTAATTTCAGACATTATACTGAGACACAGGCAATAGCACTGGGATTCATCGACCTGAATCACTTAAAAAAAAACGTCATTAGTTCCTTTGGCTACGCACAGACTTTTTTAATAAATTTTGTAATTTCAACTATCAACTATGTTACTTCCCAAAAGGAACAATTAAGGGGTTTTCCACCCGCAAGGTATTTAGGGGTTTTTTTGATTTAAAAAAAGACTGTCCACCACCACATAGACTTTTATAGCAAACCATTCGTAGTCACAAAACGAATTTTACCAGGTGGATTTTTTCACCACCTGCGTTCAAAAAAAATTTGAAATGCACAGTCTTTTTGCGGTTTTCGGATGGAAGGTGTGCATTTTAAAAGGTGAGGGGAACGAATCCCGCAAACCGGACAGAACCGTCCCCAAACCCGCAAAAGATGACAAAGATCGGCTGTATTCTTTTAAAACCGACTGTCCAGAGAAGAAAAATTATCTGAAAAAAGGCTAAGGGGTGAAAAAAAAAAAAAAGGGTTATTCTTTCAGTGAAGGAAAAAATTATTTGACCCCCTTGCTGATTTTGTAAGTTTGACCACTTTATTACCCGCTTTTAAAGAAGCTGTCTTAAATAGAAAATTTTTAAAAGATCCTGTCCAAGATTCAATTAATCATCAGACTCTAACCTCTTTCAACTGGGCAAGACCAAAGAGTTTTTAAAGGGTGTCAGGACAAAATCATAGCCTGCACAGTGGTGAAACTGGAAAAAAAAAGGATCCATTTTAGAAAGGCACCAATGTCTGACAGACGTTTTGATTTAAAAGGGTCTGTTGTTTTCAGCTGTGATGTCCCTTGTTCAAATGGAAAAAAAATTTGGCGAAACCATTGCACTATTTTTCTACCATTCAAACGAACAGCAAATTTTTATATTGCATTTTGAACAACCCTTACAAATGATGTTTATTAAGGTAATTTTTTTATTTTTTTACTTATCAGCTCCAATAAACAAGGATTCTATTGAACATTCATTTTAATACGTAGCAAAGTACTGTCTTATGATAAAAATTTGCATAAACTTCACCCTTTGTGGTGTGTTTAGCTGAACAGTAAGGTATGCCATATGTGAGTGACTTGTGAATGTCCTTTCACCCAATGGTACAAGTAGTTTACTACTTCAGACACTTAGGGGCCACATGTATGAAAAAATGTTTAGGTTTCCAAAAAATTTACTTTGTTTCCCATAGAACCAGAGTGCTCCTTTCATTACACATAGTGCTCTGAAAAAATTAGAGGGGCGCTCTGATTGGTTGCTATGAGCAACAAAATGAGTTTTTTTGACCTAGGGCAGTTTTTTATACATGGGCCTTTAGATGACAAAGTATGATTTGGCGCCCAGGTGACTTTTTTTGCGCGGGTTAGTAGCGTAGAATGCGCCTGAATCTATGAACCTGTTCGACTGCGGGTCATAGATTTAGCACTTTTTAGCTACTAGGCAAAAACTTCTGGCTCAGGTAAATCACTTTTAAAGTAGTCTACCTGTTCCAGCAGTAATGCACCTGGAAATTTTCTGTACTAAAGCTATAAATGTGTTTTCCTTCGTATGTTGTAGTGTGACAAAGCCCCCAGTATTGCCCCCAATCTAGCAAACAGGGCTTCGCTAGTTTCTGGGCTAAAAAGACCCAGACAACGGGCCACCCCCATACATACCTTTGCCTTATTAAACATTCAGGGGGAAGCATCTACTTTTTTTCAAAAATATGCTGCATATTTTGTATAAGTTCTGCTATGAATTTAACCTTTTGTGCTGTAAAGAATGAAAATCAAAGCAAATCTGCAGCAAAAAAAGAAAAAACACATGTAAAAATAAAATTTTGTTGCAGATTCACATTTCTGCGTATCTAATTTATCCCTACAAGGTTTCTCAGCTGCTAGTCTTGCATGGATTCCTCTCAAAAAAACATGACGCAATAAAAAAATTAGTAAGTAAACGTTACATTCCAAATTAAGGGGCAGAGCTTTTAACCACTTCCTGATTAGCATAGACCTAAAACCCTCCAGGGCCCCAACTTCTAGCCCTGCTCCATAGACTGAAAACAACCTAACACATATATATATAAAAATAAATATAAATATATATAATATTTAAAATATATTAATATAAATTTTTTAAAATATTATATTAAAGTCTGTATATAGTAGGGATACTCATAAACACAATGCAGCTTTTCCCTCACCAAAACAGCAAAGGGCTTGTTCACCCACGTTTTTTATCCTTTTTTACTGAAACCCCTATTTGGGATTGAAAAAATCCTCTCTCTCTAACCCACCCCCCCTCCTGCCTGTGCCCCGTCCCTCTCTTTTCCCCCTGCATGACTGACCAGACCCCCTCTGAAGGTCCGTCCCGGACCCCAAATCCCCGGGAAAAGCCTCAAACCTTTTTCAACTAAGACTTGGCCATGGCCCCGGGGGAAATGCCGGAGCCCACTGTAACTCAAACGTCATCCGCAAATATTGAAAGGACACCTCGGGTGTGGAAAAGCGGTCTTCTCTCTTGCTTCTTTTCCCAAATTTGGATCTGCCAATATAACTTTCGTGAGGTCTAAGGTGGTGATTATACCTAGAGGGCCCCCAACCGCCCCAATCAACTCGTCTACCCTGGGCATGGGGTAGGCATACACCCTAGATACATCAATAAACCGACGGAAGTCATTTCAGAATCTCCATTCTCCATTGGGCTTTGGTACTAGTACAATAGGGCTTGACCATCCACTTTTGGACCTCTCAATTACCCCAAGTTCTAACATTCTTTGAACCTCCTTGGCAATAACTTCCCGATGGGCTTACGGGACCCTATATGGCTTTAGGTTCACTCGGACCCGGGGATCTGTGAGGATCTCATGGGTTATCACATTAGTAAGGCCCGGGGTCTCTGTGAACAAATCTCTGTTCTGTTCAAGTAGCTCCCTGCATTCTTGCTTTTGGGAGGGGGACAGGATCTCTGGCAATCTTTACTGCCTCCACTTCGGACTTGGGTTTGTCCCGTAAAGCAGAGGACTCAGGGGGCTCTCTTTTTTCCAGTGTTTTAACAGGTTGACGTGGTTTCACCTGAAAGGTTTTTCTCCTTCCTGGCTGATGTACCCTGTAGTTAACCTCTCCTATCTTTTCAACGATCTCGTAAGGCCCCTGCCACTTGGCCAAGAACTTACTCTCAACATGACAGTCACAGCCCCCATTGTCTAGGTACATCTAACTGGGGAATGTTTTCCTCCACATTAGCCTCCTCACTATTTTCTCCCGCCAGGACCGATAGTGGAAACTCAGGGATTACCTCCTGTTCCCCAACACCAAGTTTAACCAGCCCTTTGGACCACCGGACCCTCCTACTTTTCCCCACAGGTCCCAGAACACCGGGCAATCACGGCCCCAATCTCCATGCTTAAAATTTACACCACCCCAAAATTGTGAGTCAGAGACCCCATTCTTCTCCAGGTTTAAATTGGGGCCCCGGGGGGACACCTTGGGTCC
>JAODAL010077201.1:0-13353 GCA_025379985.1 Phyllomedusa bahiana | reverse complement strand
TGGTTGTGGGGGGGTTTACCCCCCCATGGGGGGGGGGGGGCCCTTTTTGGGGGGGGGGGGAGGTTGTAGGAAACAAGCGTGGATGGCCAGGATTTCCACACCACCATTGCCTTGAGTCAGATTACATCAGCCATTACGCCTCACCCAAACTTTGAGAAATGAGTCTGGGTTCAAAATACCTGCCTCAGCCACTTTTCTGATGCCGCCAACTGCCTTGATGCCACACATCTGCTGCCAGTTTCTCCATCTGCCTACCAACTTTTCTTTACCAGGGACTGGTATTGCCACCACCTCCACACTCTGTCATTGTGCCACTCTATGACCTCATGCTGTGCTGCTGTTTGCCGTGCATCCACATGTGTCATTGTGCCACTCTCTGACCTCATGCTGCTGCTGCTTTTGTGCTGTTGCGGTCACCTCCACACCCTGTCATTGTGCCACTCTCTGACCTCTTGCTGTTGCTCCTGCCATCACCTCCACACACAGTCATTGTGCCATTCTCTGAACTCATGCTCCTGCTGTGGCGGCAGCCGTGACCTCCACACTCTGTCATTGTACCACTCTTTGGCCTACTCCTGTTTTTGCCACCTCCAGAATGTCATTATGCCACTCTCTGACCTCATGCTGCTGTTGTTGCTCCTGCCGTGACATCCAAACTCTGTCATTGTGCCACTCTGTGGCCTACTACTGTTTGTGCCACCTCCACACTCTGTCATTTTGCACACTGTCTGACCTCATGCGCTGCGTTGCTGGTGGCTGACATCCACATTGTGTCATTGTGCCACATATCTGAATCATGCTGCTGTGCTGTTGTTGTTGCGCGGTCAACCTCCACACCCTGTCATTGTGCCACTCTCTGACCTCTGCTGTTGCTCTGCCATCACCCTCCACTCTCTGTCATGTGCCACTCTGTGGCCTACTCCTGTTTGTGCCACCTCCACACTCTGTTATTGTACCACTCTCTGACCTCATGCTGCTGCTGTGGCTGCTGCCGTGACCTCCACACCCTGTCATTGTGCCACTCTGTGGCCTAATCCTGTTGGTGCCACCTCCACACTCTGTCATTGTGCCACTCTTTGGCCTACTCCTGTTTTTGCCACCTCCAGAATGTCATTGTGCCACTCTCTGACCTCAAGCTGCTGCTGTTGCTCCTGCCATGACCTCCAAACTCTGTCATTGTGCCTCTCTGTGGCCTACTACTGTTTGTGCCACCTCCACACTCTGTCATTGTGCCACTGTCTGACCTCATGCTGCTGCTGTGGCTGCTGCCGTGACCTCCACACTCTGTCATCGTGCCACTGTCTGACCTCATGCTGCTGCTGTGGCTGCTGCCGTGACCTCCCCACTGTCATTGTGCCACTGTCTGACCTCATGCTGCTGCTGTGGCTGCTGCCGTGACCTACATACTGTGTCATTGTGCCACTGTCTGACCTCATGCTGCTGCTGTTGCTCCTGCCGTGCTCTACACACGCTGTCATTGTGCCACTCTGTGGCCTACTCCTGTTTTTGTCACCTCCAGAATGTCATTGTGCCACTCTCTGACCTCATGCTGCTGTGGCTGTTATCGTCACCTCCACACTCTGTCACTGTGCCACTCTATGGCCTACTGATGTTGCCATCTGAGCCCTTAGCTTGTTTTCTTCCAACTGGCGCTGCCATGACTGTATCAGGCTACATTCCCGCTTCAGTTTTTTGGTCAGTTTTGCCCTCTTAAGTGCCCAGGAAATTTTATAGTGAAGCGATTCTAAGAGCGGCGGCAGTCATATGCATGTCATACTAAAACACAACATTGTATGAAGACCAAATCAAGCTCCCTCTGCATATTTAAGCAAGGCACAACGTTCTACAGACCCTTACAGGCTCTGTGCAGCTGGGGAAATAGCTGTTTTTTAACGCGATTCGTTCCCGAAGTAATTCGGACCAAAACGAATTTTGTCGGAAAATTCGACGAAGTCGGCAAATCGAATTTTTGAGAAATTCGCCCATCTCTAGTCATATTGTTTCTTTTTATTTTAGGGTATTATTTTTTTTTTTTTCTTTCAAACCCAGGCAGCTTTAGATTCAATTATTGTTGATTTTCCAGCCACATCTGCTGGGACTTTGATCCAAACATCTATTGCTCTTTCAGTAAAGCAATATTTTCTGACATTGCTTCTGATTTACCCCACTCTTTTTACTGTGCTTAGTTTCTGAAAAAAGTAGCTGAAATGTATATTGAAATAGTTCATGTATTCTTTGTTTGACTGTATCTTAGCTTTTGTAGAGTACTGCTGATATTTTGTTGTGTTTGCATTGTTTGCCACTGTGCCAGCGTGCACCTTCATAACGGTCTTTAACTCCTTACCGCCACTGACTTTTGGCGGTGGGCATTTCAGGCCATTATTCTGCAGCAACATCTTTTGGCGTTGCTACAGACATCGGAGTCTGTGGAGTCCCTGCGTCGCAGCAGCGCTGAGAACAGGGCTGTACTACACAGCCCTGTTCCCAGCGCAGCTCTTGCGAGTGCCGGGGAGCTTTAACCGTTTGATTGTCACAGTTCATCGCCGCAGCGCAATCAAAGGGCTTTCCCCAGCTCTGTCGAGTGATCGGGACACCCAGTGACCCGACAGAGCCCGGGGAACGGCAGCAAAGTCAGCTCTGTGGACCTAGAGTAGCCCCAGTGCTGTCTGTGTAACAAGCCAGTGATCAGGGCAGACTGTGTGCTGCCCTGATCACTGGCTGTGTCAGAATGACACAGATCATAATTTATTAGCATATATGAAAATGCTAATACATTACTAAGTGTAATTTTTTGTTTAAAGTAACAAAGTTTAAAAAAAAAGTAAAAAACAAAAGTGTAAAAAATAAATAAAATAATAAAATGAAATATTTAATTTGCATACATTACACACACACAAAAACCTACACATATTAGGTATCCACACGACCGTAATAACCTGTAGAATTAACTCAACCGTTATAACATGTAGAATTAACAAATCAGTACTTCAAACAAGATTTTTGTGAAAAGAACATTGTCTATCACTGTCTTTTACCACAGCATGACCACAAAACTAGCACAGATGCCCTTATGGACCCTCAGAATAAAATTCTCAAGAAGAAATAAGTATTTGAACCAATATTTTAGTGAATAGGACATTGACTATCGCTATCTTTTATAGCAGCATGACCCCAAAACCAGCACAGATGCCCTTATGGACCCTCAGAATAAAATTTGCCAGAAGAAATAAGTAATTGAACCAATATCTTAGTGAATAGAACATTGACTATCGCTGTCTTTTACTGCAGCATGACCCCAAAACCAACACAGATGCCCTTATGGACCCTCAGAATAAAAATTCACAATAAGAAATTGACTATTTCAAACAAGATTTTTTCCAATGCTGCTGCTACGGCCACTTGCCATTCTACTGCTGTAACGTTGCTGACATTGTTCCACCATGACATTAGAACGCGAAGAAGACACAATAGATGTCTGCAGTTGGTCAATGAGCCCTGTCAGAAATTCCTGCATTCTACTGTCAAATTGAGTGGGTGAAACGAAGTTGCTGAATTTTGATTTGGAACGTGGATCAAGGAGTGTGGCCACCCAGTATCAGCTGTTCATTTTGATTGCCTTGAGGCAGACTGTGTGCTGCCCTGATTAGTGTTGAGCGATTACGTTGGCTATCGACATCGGGCGATAGTCGATAGTCGGCCACCATCGATAAGGTTTTTCGATAGTGAGCAGTCGATTATGAGCGATGACCATTAAAGTCTATGGAAGAGCAACAACACCTTCATTCTTACACCCAAACAGGGCTGGAGAAGCTGGAATTAACAGTCACAACAGTCAAATGGATACCTGCTACATCTTAGGCACAACACTTAGGCTATAAAAGCCACAGAAAAAAGTCACACACCATTCACTATCCCTGTCTTGTACCACAGCATGACCCTTAAACCTGCATCACCCACAAATTAAAAAGTGCCAGAAGGCAATATTATTTGAACCATCATTTTACTTGAACTGGACATTGAATATCCCTGTCCTGGAACGCAGCATGAGCCCCAAACCTGCATGACCCCCACATTTAAAAGTGCCGGAAAAAGGAGTCTTTCAACCACTATTTTAGTTTCACTGCACATTGACTATCCTGTCCTGGGCCACAGCATGAGCCCCAAACCTGCATGACCCCAGATTAAAAAGTGCCGGAAAAAAGGAGTCTTTCAACCACCATTTTAGTTGAACTGGACATTGACTATACCTGTCCTGGACCGCAGTATGACCATTAAACCTGTCTGACCCCCAGAGTAAAAAGGGCCGGGAAAAGGAGTCTTTGAACCACCATTTTAGTTTCACTGGACACTAACTATATCTGTCCCTGTACCGCAAAATGACCATTAAACCTGTTCTGACCCACAGATTAAAAAGTGCCAGAAATAGGAGTCTTTCAACCACCATTTTAGTTTCACTGGACATTGACTAGAACTGCCTTGGACCGCAGTATGACCATTAAACCTGTCTGACCCCCAGATTAAAAAGTGCTGGAAAAAGGAGTCTTTCAACCACCATTTTAGTTGAACTGGACATTGACTAGACCTGTCCTGTGCCACAGCACGACCCAGGGCCGGAGTTACAGTGGGTGCGGTGAGACCCCGGGGTGGCGCCTTTTTTAAAAATCTTTTAAAACACGCGGGTTTTTAAAATCCCCCCTGTTTGAGGGCCAGAAACGAAAACGGTCGTGTTTAAAGCAGAGTGGGGGAAGGGGAAAAGGGGTGGTAACCCCACCCTTTCCCCCTTTCACAGTCAAAAAACCTGGGTAGCGTTTTGCCCTCAGTATGGAGTGGGGGAACCAAAGGTTCATTGGGAAAATTTCGGGTTTGGTTAACGCTCCTTTTTCCCCCCAGGTCCCCTTTTTTTTTGGGCCCATTTTTTTTTTCTCATTTTTTTTAAAAAACCGTGCGGGGGAAAATTTTTCTCTTTTACTTTGTTTTTGTTTTCCCTCCATTACTCCTTGTCCTTGAAATACTTTTCTGGTAAAATTTTTTTCCTGAAACCTCCCTTGTACAATTCGGGAAATTTTTTTTTCCCAAGTTTTTTTTTTAAAGGGAAAAGTTTTTTAGAAAGGTTTAAATTTTCGGGAAAACCCTTTTTAAAAAATAGGATGGAATCCCAACCATGTTTTGTTTCTTTTTTTTTTTAAATTTGTTTTTAAAGGGGGGGGGTCTCATCCCAGGGATTGATAGCTATGTAAAGTTTTTTTTTTAAAAAAAAAACCAAGTCTTTTTTGCAATTGGTGCCCCTTTAAAACAGGGTCCAACCCTATTCGGGTTTCTGAAAAGCACCATCACCCGGGCCCACTTTTTGGGGACAATTGTGAAAAAACAAAGGTTTTTTAAAGAAAAAAAAAATTTTTTTTTAAAAAATGGGGCCTGTTGTTTAGCTGATTTAAAAGGAAAAAAATGCCCCCAAAAAAATTCAAAGTTTGACTTTGGGCCCATTTTGGGGGAAAATTTTTGGAAGAAAAAATTTTTTGTTAGAAACAAATTTTTTTTTAAATTTAGGACCTGGGGTATAGCTTGCTTTTTCAAAGAAAAATTTGCCCCCAAAAAATTCAAAAGCATGCCCCTTGAGCCACTTTGGACAATTGTGAAGAAAAAAGGGTCTGTTAAAAAACAACTTTTTTTTAAATTAATGGGGCCGTGAGTATTGCGGGAATTTAAAAAAGTAGCATGCCCCAAAAAAAATTAAAAAAAAATGTTTTTCTCAGCCACTTTAAAAAAATTTGTGAGGGAAAAAATGAAAACTTAAAAGGGGCCAACATTTTTTTTTCCAAAGGACCTGATTTTTTTGGGCTTTTATCCCCACGGGCAAACATGCCCCCCAAAAAAAAAATTTAAAAAAATATGATTTCGGGCCCATTTTTTAAAAAGGTGGGGGGGGAAATGCCATTTTAAAAAGGGGCCCAAAAATTTCTGTTCCAAAGGACCAAATTTTATAGCTGTATCTCACAGCAACATGACCTAAAAAACCCGGCCCAAGGGGGAAAAACTTCTTAAGAAAAAGTAAAGTAAATGGAAATTTAGGGGTTGTTGTCAAAAAACCCTTTGGGTTTGTTTTTTACGGGTTCCTCACACCCCAAAACCAGAAAAAATAAAACTTTTGGGGGGAAAAGAGAAAAAAAAATTGCGGGGTAAGAAATACCCTTTTAAAAAAAAGTTTTCAAAAAGGGGGCCCATTTCTTTTTGGAAGGGGGAATGTGAAGTGGGCCGGGGCAACTAATCGGTGAAACCCGGAAAATTGGGGGGCCACACAATCATAAAGGATCCATGCCGGGTTTTTTCATTTTGGGATGAAATTTCCAAAAACGATCCCCCAATTTTTCCCTGGGGGAAACCCGGAGGGTTTTGGGTCTGAAATTTGACCCCCTCCAGCTGTGCTAAAAGGTTTCCGCTCAGTTTTGGGGAAGGGTGGTTTGCTGGGCGGGGACAAACCCTTATGGCGTGAGGGAGCCAGCTCGGGCCTTTCGCCCTTTTTTGGTTACCCAAAAAGTCTTTTGGGTCTGGAACACATGAAAAAAATTTTTGGTGTTGAGACGGGGATTTTCTTTGCACCTGATTTTTTGTTTGGTCTTGTGGGGTTGGATGTGTCCCCTTCATTGCATGCTTTGGGTGGGGGGGTAAACAAAGATTGCCGGGTCATTTCTTTTAGGTTCGGGCCCCCTTTTGCCTTGCTGTTTTTCCCCGCTACGCCTACTTGGCATCTACTGTGTCCCCCGCCCCGTTTGTTGTTTTTCCCAAAAGGGGGAATTTTGGGGGAAAAGTGAAGAAAACAAAAAACAGATGTCTCCAGTTGCCCAAATCGGGCAAGGTCTCCTTTTTCCTCCCTTTTACTCCCCTTTTTGGGGGGTGGGGGAAAGGGGAAAAGTTTTAAAGTTTTTTTTTTTGTCCCGGGGGGTTAAAAGGGGGGGGGGGCCACCCAGAAACCCCCTTTTTGTTCATTTGAGGGGCCTTTAATGCGGGGAAAATATGTTGGGGGAAAAAGGGGGCCTTTCCCCCCAAAGAAACTCATGTGGGGGTTGGAGCCTTTTTTTTTCCCAAAGCCTCGGGGGCAAAGGGGGCACTAGCAAACTGACCCTTCCCTATCCCCTCCTCCCCCTCAAATTCTTTTCCCAAAAACCTCTTTCCGGGGCGGGGATGCGGTAACATGGGTTTGTCTAGAAAAAACCTCCTCCCCCCTTTTCCAAATTCCCCCGCTGCCCCCGGCCCACAGCTTCAACACACCCCCTTTGGATTTTCCCTAAAATTTGATGCACTGAGAAATGTTTGCGCCCCCTTTTGCACTAGTTTGGAAACCCCGCACCACTGCCAAATGAAACCGAAAAAATTTGGGAAACCCCTTTTTGGGCCCTTTGGTGGATTTGACGGAAAAAAAAAGGTTCCGTGCCGCTTCTGGGGTCCGTTTTCCCCTCCGTCGCTGGGGGGCCCTGTTGTTTCGAGTTTTCCAAGGCTCTTTCCCAAAAAACTAAGATCACCACAATGTTTTCTTTGTGACAAGGGCATTTGTCTGCACGCCCATTTTGGTGGGCTTTTTAAAAAAACGGGCCCAAGGATGGTTGAAAGAGCTTTTTTTAAACCTGCCCCCCCTTCGGTATCTCAACACCCCGGGGGTCCCCCAACCGTTTGCTTGTCGGGCCCATGTGTCACTTTTTAGGGCGTAAGGGTTTTGGCGTGTTTGGCCACAATCGTGGAGTATGGGGGAGGGGGGGAATTTCCCGGCGTTTTTTCCCACTAAACCCAATGGCCCGGTTGCGGGGGGGGCCCAAAGCTAAACGCTGCAACGCCCCGGGCGGGCAAAGCAGGGGGGGAAAAACGGCGGAAGTGCGAACTTTAGACTTTCGAGCCTTTTCCCCCACCCAGGCAGCCCGGCCCCCGGGGGTGGGTTTTCTTTAAAAAAATTTTTGGACGACAAGGTTATGACATGTGCCGGGGCCAAGGGAGGGTGCCCCACCCTTACCAATTTTAAAGGGGGGGCCAAGCAAAATTTCCCCCTTTAAACGCAATTTACCCCCTTTTTGACAGGTTCTTGTAAACCCGGCCAAAGCGCTCTTTTTCTCTTTGGGGGGGAGACCCCGGCCACGCTCCTGACCTGTGTGTGGGGGGTCCCCAAAGGGGGACGTTTTAATTTAAAACAGGCAGGTTTTTCTCGGGGGAGTGATCCCACCAGGGGGAAACCCTTTGGGGGGAAAAAGTACCCTCCCCCATCCCTGCGGTTTTTGAAGAGCGTGCACCGACCCCTGAGAGCCACCTTTCCCCCCCCCAGGGCCCTTCCTTAAAGCTAAACCCAGTGGCGGGTCACGGGAAGTTTTTAAGGGGGGCCTTGGCCTTTTGTTTAAATAGTCCATGTGTCGGGGGGGCCCAGATGGTTTTTTCCGGCCCAGTTTGCGGCAAGTGTTTTGAATTTTGAGGGGGGACACTTTGGCGGCCGGGAAAAGGGGGGCGGCTTTTTGGAAAAAAAAAGGGCCTGCTGGGGCATTTTTTTGGTATTGGGGGGCCCAAGGGCCTAAACTTTGGGGGAAAATTAACCCATCTTTTTTCCCCCGAAGGGGGAAAGGCAAAAATTTCCCAGGGCCAAAACCCTGGCAATGCCGACATTAAAGGGCTTTTGGTTTGGGGGGGTTTTGGGGTTTAAAAGTTTTTTTCTTTGCCCCCAAACCGGGAAAAGACAGAAGGTGGCTGCTAGACTGGCCGCTATACAGGTGCAGGTCTTTAAAAACTGGGGGAAGGAGGGGGGGGGTTTTAAGGATAGGTCTTTTTGCTGGGCTGGTGGTAACTGGGGGGCGATGGATGAGGCTGAAGCGGGGGGTGTTCCCTGATCGACTCTGGAGCCCTTGGGGTGGGTGGGGAACGCTTGCTGGTTTTTGGAGGGGCGGGAAAGGGGGGTTGGGGACAGGGGTTGGAGGCCCGGCGTGGGTTTTTGGCCTTTTTTTGGGCCCAAAGGGTTTTGGGCCCTCCTTTAAAACCGGGCATTCGTTTGGCAGGGAAATAGACATTTTGGGGTGGTGGTTAACCCCCAAAAGGGGTTCTTGCCTTTATTATGCTTTTTTACGGCAAGGGGGGTTTAGGGGGGGGGAACCATCGCTGGGTGTATCAGAGGCTTCCCTAAAAGAAGGCCCAGGCTTGAGATTTTCCCGGGAAACCTTTTTGACGGCAAATAACCCGAGGGGCGGGGTTTGCGCGGGGCCCGTGGTGGGGGGAATAATATCAGGGGGCCCTTCCCTGCGACCCCCCTCTCCCTTTTTGGGGGGAAAAACCCGTGGGGAACATTTACCCCCATGTCTTCCTCCTCGTCTATGATGAAGCCCCTCCCCCCAAGAAAATTTGCTGAAAAGCCCACTTTGGATCCGAAATGTCGTCATCTTCATATAAAACAGGGGGACTTCTTTCGTCCTGCCATTCTGCTTCCCGGGAAGCTGCGGGCTAAAAAAAGCAAGAGGGACTGCAAGGCGTTCCCGGACCCCCTTTGGGATTTTTGCCGATTAAACCGGTTTCCTTCCCCTCCTCTTTTGGGGATCAGAAAACTGGGAAATCGAGCAGAAAAAATTTTCATCCTTTTTGGGCCTCTTGATTTTTTTAAAAATCCCTTTTGCCCCCAAACCCCCCATTTTGTCTTTTCAAAGGGGGTTTTCAGAAAATGGATTATCCAAAGTGGTGGGTACACGGTTGACATTTGGGCTGCTTCATGTTGGGGCGGATTTCTGTTGATGCTGATGACGTATTTTGGGCCGTTGACTGGGAGGAAAGAGGTGGGAAGATGCTGGAGGGAGGTTGCATTAAACCCCTGAAGGGAAAAATTGGCGACGTGTTGTTACTGAGATTCCCCCAGGGCCTGACCCCGCGATGAAAGGCTGATGGTTTCGGAACTGTTTATCCCCTTTTTATGGTGTTGTCGCCCCGCACCTGGAAGGAGCCCTTCTTCGTTCCCCTACCTCCATGTCCTACCCCCTCCCCTTTGCTCGTTTCACACCTGAAATTTTGCTCCCCCTTTTTCAGGAAAAATTTAAAAAAATTTGGAAGGGATGGAAGGGGTTTTGGGAAAATCTTTTATTAAAAGGGCGGGGAAATCACAGTTTCTAAAAACCCTCAAATCAAAAAAAAAATTGCCCGGATTCAAATTTTAAAATGCAAAGTAGGGTTTTCAAAATCAACAAGCTGCCTGGGGCCCCAAATGGGAAAAAAAACCTTTTTTGAAAAAGTTTTTCGGTAATAAAAGGTATTTTTTTTGGACCCATCAATTTTAACCCGTGGTAAAATACCAAATTTCTGGATTCAAAATTTTAAAATGTCAAAGGGGGCTCTATCAACAAATCTGGGTGGGCCCAAAAATGCAAAAAACAGTATCTGTAATGTATTTTGGATAATAAAAGGGTTTTTTTTTGGGGGGCCAAAAATCAATTCACCTGTGGTAAACCCACCCCAATTGTGGATTCAAATTTAGGTGGCAAAGGGGGCTTTCAAACAAATCTGGGGGTGGGCAAAAGTTTCAAAAAAAAAAACGTAAACTGTATTGTTTTCGGGTTTGTTTAAAAGGGGATTTTTTGGCCCTATTTAAATTACCTGTGGTAACTACCCCAATTTTCTGGATTCAAATTTAACTGCAAGGTGGGCCCCTTTTTCAACCAAATCTGGAATGGGCAAAAAAATGCCCAAAAAAAATGTTTCTTTTAAGTATTCGGATAATTTAAAAAATTTTTTTTTGGCAAACCCATCAATTAACCCGTGGTGACCCAAAAAAATTTCAGTATTCCATTTAAGTGCCAAAGGGGCCTCAATGAAAAAAGCTTTTTAGTGCCCCAAAGTCAAAAAAAAAACGTAATTTTAAAGTATTCGGGGTAATCAAAAAGGGATTTTTGGGCCCAAATATCCCAAATTTACCTGTGGTTGGCTACAAAATTTCGTATTTAAAAATTTAAAATGCAAAAATTAAACTAAAAACAAAGGGCCCGCGCCAAAATGAAAAAAAAAACGTATCTGAAAAGTATTCGGATAATAAAAAGGGGATTTTTTGGCACCTTTCAATTAACCCGTGGGGACTAAAAAATTTGCAAATATTTACATTTAAGTGAAAGGTGCCTCAATTTAACAAAGCTGTAGTGCGCCCAAAATCCAAAAAAAAAGTATTGAAATTTATTAGATATTAAAAGGTATTTTTGGCACCTATCAAAACCCGTGCTGACTTGCGGATTCTAATTTAAGTACAAGGTTTGGGTATATAACAAAGGTGGAAAAGGGGCAAAATTGAAAATGAACACCTAAAACTGAAAAGTATACTGGGTAAAAAAAGTGGAGTTTGCCCTAACAAAGAGGGCCCGCAGTTATAAGAAAAGATGTGTATCCCATAAGTTCAGGCCCGCCCCCCAAAAACCAGCAAATATTTCAATAGAAAATTGTTAATAATTAAAACTATTGCTTTTTTAATAAATCTTTGGGGAACTTTATTTCCCGTTTTCTTTTTAGAGCTTGCTGTTTTGCCCGCGGGGGGGCCCCCCCCCCGCTCCCTCCCGCGAGTTTACAGCAGTAGAGCTCCTTTTTTAAATTTTTTCTAAATTTAAATAAAAATCTTCCAAAACCCCTAATCTAAATAAATTGTAAGGATCACAGCTAAAAAGTAAAAGGTTTCTTGTGAAGAAATATAAAAAATTTCGCCCGGCTGTTTGGACACAAGCCAAGGAAACGCACTCCTTTGCTTGAGACGCTGAGAAAACACTGGGGGTGAACAGGAAACGTTTTTCTATGGGAAAAAAGAGGGGATTGGGGATTTTTCCAGCCCCAACGCAAAACCCTACAAAATCCCCGGGCATGACGTGCCCCACACATCTCACCCTGCCTATTTGGAAATTTATTTGCTGGCCGACCCAAAATTACAGGGAAAACGCCCAAAAGGCGTGATCTTAAAAAGATTTTATGACAGAATTTTTAAACCCAAATTATGGCCATGATCCCAAAAAATCCGATCACCATAAAAAACTGGCCCATTTCAACTTTGTCGTTTAAAAACGCTCAAAACTTAAACCCTGATCAATGCCTGTTGGGCAGACTGAACCCCAGATTATTAAAATTTTTTGGCATATATGAATTTTGCTAAAAACATTACTAAGTGTTTAAAATTTTTTTTTTTTTAAAGTAAAAAAGTTATCCTGCATGGGATTTTAAAAAAAAAAATTAAAAAAAAATTTTTAAAAAGGTTTAAAAAAAAAAATTAAAAAAAAAAATTAAAAATTTAAGGGAAAAAATTTAAATTTTGATACAAATTCCCCACACAAAAAAAAATACAAAATATTAGGTATCCACCCCCGAACCCTAAAAAACCCCCCGTAGAATTAACTCAACCATAATTAAAAAAGTGAATTAACAAAACCCGTACTTCAAAAAAGGGTTTTTAGTGAAAGAACATTGAATATCACTGTCTTTTACCACAGCAAAGAAACCCCAAAAAATAGCCCCAAAATGCCCCCTTTTGACCCTAAAAAATAAAATTTCCAAAAAAGAAATAAAATATTTGAAAAAATATATTTTAGGGAATAGGACATTTTCTATCGCATCTTTTTTTAGCAGCTTTTCCCCCAAAACCAAACAGAATTTCCCCTTTTGGACCCCCAGAATTTAAAATTTGCCCGGGAAAAAAATAATAATTTAAAACCAAATATCTTAGTGAATAGAAAAATTTACTATCGCTGTCCTTTTTTTCGCAGCATGGGCCACAAAAACCAGCAGAGGGTGCCCTTTTGGACCTTTTAGAATAAAAATTCACAAAAAGAAATTGACTATTTCAAACAAGATTTTTTTCCCAAATTTTTGCTGCTACGGGGCCAAATTGCCCTTTTCTGGCTGAAAAAGTTGGGTGACATTGTTTCCACCAAAATTGAATTTAAGAGAAGAATTAAAAAAAAATAGATGTTTTCCCGTTGGTTTAATGAGCCCTGTCAGAAATTCCTGCTTTTTACTGTCAAATTGAGTGGGTGAAACGGTTTGCCGGACCCCTTTTGGATTTGGGAACGTGGATCAAGGAGTGTGGGCCCCCCAGTATCAGTGTTCCCCTTTTTATTTGGTTTGGGGATGTGAAAATTTTAAAAAGAGTTTTTGAAAAAGCTTTTCTTTCCGGTTTTGACCTTTAATATTGGTGTTTTTTTTCAGTAAAAATGACCCCAAAAAACCCGCACAGATACCTTATTGCCTCAGAATTTTAAAATTTTCAGGAAGAAAAAAATGAATTTTTTCAAAAAAGATTTTTTTAATTTGGACATATCCCCATATAGAAAAATCACTTTTAAAAAATCATGACCCGGGAAAAAAAAGCCTAAATGCCCTTTA
>JAODAL010077200.1:0-13353 GCA_025379985.1 Phyllomedusa bahiana | reverse complement strand
GTGGGAGCAGTTTCCCCTTCTAAATGGTGATAAAACATGTGGGGCACAATAACGCTGCAGCCGTGATGCCCCCAATTCGGAAGAGAGCGAAGGAAAACGGAAAATTTGGGAAAGACCACACGGAAAAGGGGGCTTGGAGGAAGGGGAGTATAGTTTTTTTAAATTTTTTTGGGGCTGCGCTACACAAAATTTTTTTTTTTTAAACGGGAACATCACAACATACGACATAAAGCATGCATTTGAAAAATAAAAGAAAAAAAGTCCATTATTAGCAGGATCAGATAGCACTTACTTTTTTTAAATTAAAAAATTATAATGAAATTTACAGGTTTTTCCTACAAATGCCTAAACTAATGCCCTTTTTAAATTAGATTCTTCCCAATCTGAGCAATGAAAAACCGTTTCCCTTTTTCTCAACTTTTTTTGGTGCCCCCCCCAATAAAATTCAAAAAAGGCGTTTTTTTTAAAAACAAAGGGAAAATTGTTGCTGAAAATTTTTAAGGGAGGGTTTTTGACCCAAAATCTTTATTATCTTGCTTATAAATAAGGAAAACCCAAAAACCATGTCCCCTGTCAGATAAAGAGTGTAGAACTCCTGTTCAGATGATCTGGGTTTTTTTAGAAAATTTTTAGCTGAGAGCGATGTCCTGGGAATGAAAACCCTTTTAAAAACAAAGTAAATACTTGTTTCCCATTTAAACCCTTTCCCTCATCACTACTGTGTTTTCCCCCGATCACTCTCAATCGAAAAGCAGGTTTTTATCTCTAAAGAGCTTTTCTTTGGGAAATTTAGGACAAACCCTTTTTTAATTTTGTTATTTATTTTGCCCCTTGCTTTTGCGGGGGTTGGGACAAACACATGCAACCCTGTAAACCCGGTCAGCATTTCTTTTTTGGAAAAAATAAAGTAAATCATAAAAGTGCTGTCACTTTTTTTTTTTTAAATTTATTAGGGGGTTTTATAAATTGGACGCATACCCCATATGAGCTTTTCATTAAGTGGGGGGTAAAAATAACTAAAAATTTGGGGAAACGATTCTAAAAGGAAAGGGGAAACGTTTAGAATTTCAGGGAAAAATTCGGTTCTGAAAGAAGTCGAAGTTTGGGGAAAATTTTTGGGTGAACAAGTGTGTTTTGATTTGATAAAATGGCTGCAGCACATGGGGGTACATGGGGCCCGCACTCTGGGAAAGGGAAAAATGGCATGCCGCCTGACCCCCTGCCAGAGGTGCAGCCAAACCCAAAAACCACGGGATTTTTTGTGACTCACCGCACCCATAAAAGTCCGGGCCCAAAAAGCCGGGGGCCCCCACCCTCCCCCCGGCCATCAGGGGAAAGGTTTTGCCCGCGGGGGATGGCTCTTTAAATGAAGAATTTTATTTTTTTACAGCGAAATTTTTTTGGGGTTCTCAGTTGCTCAGGACGTTTTCCCCTTAAAGTTCCCATTTTTTGATTTTTTTTGGGGGGAATTTGGGTTTTAAAAACCAGTGGCGCCCCCTCAAACTGCCTATCCCCCCCAAATCCAAGTGGGTCAAGCCAGTTTTCCCGTTGTATTTATTTAAAGAAACGCGTTTTACAATACAAAAACCAATTTATTTTTGGCTGCTCATTCTATTGCCAATTTACATCCCCGGGGTTAAATTAAGCTTTTGTTTTTGCTGGGGTGCTACCCCAAAAACCTCATTTTTCAACGCCAAAAAACATAAATTTTTCCTGTAGCATAATCACAAGCGAAGGTTACTTACAATTTTATCTCTTGATGTGTAGGTTAAAAAAAACGCCATTGTAACACCTACAAAACTACATTTGTGGTTTCTCAATTCTTTTTCGCAATTACATCCAGGGGTTTAAAATTTAAACATTGTTTTTGCGTTGACCAGTAAAAGAAAATTTGTTTTTCACCGCCACAGAAAAAATTTTGTAGCATAATTTATATCCAAGGTTTAAATTAAGCCTGCTTGTGCTTTATATTCATAAAATACACGAGTTTTAAAAGGCACTACAAGTCATTTTTTTCCCCGCCCCTTTGGGAGCGCAATTTTATCCCCAAAGGGGGACCCAAGCTCTTTTGGGTTTTTATTTGGCGTCAAATACAGGGTTGTATTATCATAACAGGGTATCTTTATCAAACAGTGTCGTACATTTTTTAAACAAACAGTATGTCAGACAGAGAGGGGCAGCTCTTCACCCGGTGGCAGAGGCCCAAACAACCAGGCCCGTCGCAGCACAGCAGGGGATCCAGCAGGGTCCTCGGTGAGGCCCAACCCCCGCTGTATCTAGCGGCCGTGGTTTGTTCAGCAACCCAAGGTTCTTGTTTGGTTGCTAGGTCACCACCCCCCCCAATGACATCTGACAACCCCGCCAAGAGTCGGGGGGAACGTCAGACACAACCCAAAGGGGCATGGCCCGGGAGGGGGTTTACGGCCCTCACCGTCCTAAACCCCCCTCTCCCCCATTCGGTTTCCCTCAGCCAAGATCACTATGGGTTGGGCTAGCCCACATATCGAGGTAACAATTTGGGGAGGGCAGTCAGCAGCACTTGGCGCGAAAAAAGGGGCCAATATCCCCTGCTTCTTGCAGAAAGGCACAAAGAAAAGTTAGATGGAAAGGGAGGTAAATTTGTGAGGGGTCAGCCTCTGCTCCCAGACCGGTGATGAGGACAGCAGTGACGATAAACACAAATAGATATATGTAGCCGCCGCCTGGGAGCCGGTGAGGCAAGGGCTTCATCATCGCAGGGAAGAGGGCGTCAGCTTGCCATCGCACGGTGCGCCAGCAAGGGGTCTTGGCCGTGAGTTGCGGGATAGCACAGGTGAGGTGGGACCAAGGGGCCCACGGGGTAAAAAACCCATTTCGCAGGTCCAAAAAGAGCGGCACGGGGGCCACAGGAAAGGGGCGGCTAGTCACTCATGGGGAGCGTTGGTGGTAAAATCCGAACTCGGCGGTGTGGCTTTCTTGCTAAGACACCGGAGGAGCCGAATAGGGATATGTAAATCGTAAGCAGAAATGAAGCGGGGCCGGGAGCTAACGTTGCCCCCAGGGCCCGGGTCAAACATGAAAGCGTCACCATCCGGGGCCGGGAGAAACGGGCATCCGCCGCCGCAGAACACAGCACAGCACAGCGCCCAGGGGCACGCATGCCATTGCAGCCGAAAGGGCTCCACCACCTCTGAGAAGGGGCTGTTTTTTTACACACTCCCGGGTCCAGAGCTCCTGCCCTCGCTACTCATGGCGCCAGCAGCCGATCACGAGGCGATTGCAAAAAACAACAGTATGCGCCCAACCATCCTAAGGTCAGGAGCTGCCCCGGCCCGTCCAAGTTGTTGGACGCAGTCACTCCCTTTCCAAATGTGGATTCTGCCCATCAGAGAACTAAGGGCTTGTCCCAAGCCGAGATGAGAGTTCCAAGCCGTTTTCTTTTCCAAAAAGGCAGTACCAGCACTTCATAAATGTAGAACAAAGGTGGGCCATCCTTAAGCTTATCGTTTGTTCCAAGGTCCGGGCCCGCGGGGACGTCTGAGCTGAAAACTACGGTCAGGGCCATACATGCCCTTTTTACGGCCCAGGGGGGAATGTGCTTCCCGGCCCCACCCAACAATTTGGGGACGGGGAACCCACTTTCCCTCCACGTTGTCAAACGCTGCTCCTGCCCCCATTCCCCCCTCCCTCCCCACCACCAACCATCTCAGCCTCCACAAGTACTGCTCCATCATACCACATGTGTAGGGCACAGCGGGCACGCGTTCAACCTGGCTTTCCTCACGAACAACTCACACAGGGGGGGAACGCTCCGCATCATGCAGCAAGAAATCGATTGGGGCTTTCTCCGCGCCAACTGCAAATGGGAACCAGGTATGGACAGGGGGGGAAAACAGGTGTCCGGCTGCCCGAGAGGGAGGCCCCTGCGCCCTGCATGGAAACACGGTTTAAATCTGGTTGTAAAAAGGTTCCGAAGTCTCCACCAATCTTCAGAACACCCTGAAAATGGCCAGGAAACTGTGCATGCACTTTATCCATTCGTACAAACCAGGACACCCCCTCAAGTTGCAGTGGAAAAAAGGGCCTCCCCCAAACCCACACCTAATGCAATGTTTCCACCCTTGGGAAAAACCCAGCCTCCATTTTGGGACCGACTGATAAACCCGAAAAGGCCATTAACGTTTTTTTGAACCAGGCAACAGAAGTACTCCCCTTTTAACTTGATTCACATGGCAGCTCATGCGGACACCTGCCGTTGTTGGGGCCCAAACCAAGGCGACTTTATTTGCTCCCGGGACAACGGGATGAATAACGTCATTCCACGCTTCTGTCCGGGAAACAGATGCTAAAAATCTGTGGGGGCGGGGGACTAAAGACGGGCACACATCTCAGGGCCACAGATCCGGGGGGGACGAAATGGAGGGGGGGAGGACTTTGGACAAAGTTTGTCTGGTGAAATAGTGATTTTTACCCGGGTGACAAGAGAGGGGGCAGGAGCACGGAGGAGGTGGTGGATGAGGAAGACAGGCAGATGACCCGCAACACCGGGCAGAATACATGGAAAGGGGGGCATGGACCCCTCAGAGTCACTTGTGCAATGGCCCGCAGCATGCTTTTTCCTGCTAGTGACAGCCAATAATCAAAACCGGAAGGATGATTTCTGGCTCTCCACCCATTGGACCCTGCTACCGTCCAAATGGGAGCCTTTTTCCAGCATTGAAGGGAGGCAAACTCAAAATACAAAGGGGAAACCCCGAATCATTGGGCCCCTGCCTATTGCGGGGATCGCCCTCCTCGACAGGTCTGACCGGGGGGTTTCCTCAGCACTCACGTCTACTTGCCCCCCGCTGCGGGGGAAGGGGGGGGGGAGGGGCGTACCGCTCCATCAGCATAACCAACTGGAGTCACTGATGGGACTTCCTTCACCCCCCCTAAGGGAAGGGGAGTCGCCCGCACAGCAGGGCCTGGGGCATCCCGAACCCAAAAGGGGGTGGCCCACTTGGACAGCACCTGCCACCCCATTAGAAATCCGCTGGGCTACTGGGGAGCCCAAAATGATGTGTGGCCGCAACTTTCTGAGTTTGCATGAGAACTGTCCTCCCGGCCATAATGTGGGACAGAGTGGGTGTTCATGCGGCGGGGCCATCTAAACCCCAAGGGGAACCCGCTTTTCCACCCGGGGAAAATTGGGGAAAACTGACCTTTTTCAAAAGAACAGGCGTGGACAGCCAGGGTTTCCACACACCAAGCCTTTGGGGTCAGACTACATCACCATAAAGCCCACCCAAACTGTGAAAAGAGTCTGGTTCAAACTACCTGCCCCTAGCCCCTATTTATCCGCCACCCGCCTACCACACACTGCTGAAAGTTTCCCACTGCCACCAAACCCCTTTACCAGGACGGTATTTCCACCCCCCCCCCACACCCTTCTTTTTGCCACTGTCTACCTCATGCTGCGCGGGCTGCCCGGACCCCACCTGTGTCAATTTTGGCCCCTTGTGGCCTACTCCAGTTTTTTGCCACCTCCAGAATGCATTTTTCCACTGCCTGACCCTCAGCGCGCTGGGCTGCTGCCCTGGGCCACACTTCATTGTCCCACTCTGGGCCTCCCCTGTTTTTTGCCACCTCCAAATTCCTTGTGCCCTGCCTGACCTCGCGCTGCTGTGGGGCGCCGTGCTTCCACACGTGCATTGTGCCACTGTCTACCCCCAATTTTGCGCTGTGGCTGCTGCCGTACCCCCACACTGTTCTTGTCCCCAAACGTGGGCCCACTCCTGTTTTTGTCACCCTCCAGAATGGTTTGTCCACTGCCTGACCTCAGCTGCTGCTGTGGGGCGCAGGACCTCCACACTGTTCATTTTGCCCCCGTCGACCTCATGCTGCTGCTGGGCTGCTGCCGTGACCCCCCCACGGGTCATGTCCCACTCTGTGGCCTACTCCGTTTTTTTCCACCCCAGAAGTCATTGTGCCACTGCCTGACCTCATCTGCGCTGTGGCCGCCGGTTCCCCACTGTGTATTGTGCCCCTCTGTGGCCTACTCCGTTTTTTTTCACCTCCCGAAAAATGATTGTGCCACTGCCAAACCCCACTGCTGCGTGGCTGCTGCAGTGACCTCCACACTGTGTCAATTTTCCCCGCGACCTCATGCTGCGCTTGGGTCGCCGGACCTCCACATTGTGTCATTGTCCCACCGTGGCCTACTCCGTTTTTTTTTTCCACCCCCCAAAAGTCTGTGCCACTGCCCACCCATGCTGCGCTGGGCTGCTGCCGGGGACTTCCCCCCACTGGTCCCTTGTGCCACTCTCTGCCTCATCTGCTGCTGTTGGGGGCGCCAGACCTCCCCACTTGCATTGTCCCCCCTTGCCTACTCCGTTTTTCCAACTCCAAATGTCATTTGAACTTCGACCCATGCGCGGATGTGGCTGCTGCCGTGACCTACACACGTGCATTGTGCCATGTCTGACCTCATGCGCTGCTGTGGGTGCTGCCTACCTACCACGTGCCCTTGTCACTGTCTGACCTATGCTGTGCTGTGGCTGCTGCTGTGACCTACACACTCTGCCTTGGCCACTGTCTGACCTCAGCGCTGCTGTGGCTGATGCCGTGACCTACACCCTGTCCCTTGTGCCACTGTCTGACCCCCGTGCTGCTGCCTGACCCCACACTTGTCATTGTCCACTCGTACCTATTCCTTTTTTTGCCACCTCCAGAATGTCATTGGCCCCTGTCTGACCTCATGTGCCGGGGGCTAGCGCCGCACCCCCCCCCGCCACACCTGTCACTAATGTTGGCCCCCGAGCCCTCGCTTGTTTTTTTCACTTTCTCTGGGCATACTTTTTTCAGCAACATTCCCCTATTTTTTGGTCAGTTTTGCCCCTTTAAATGCCCAGGGAAATTTTTTAGTGAAGCGATTCTAAGAGCGGCGGATCAAGTCGGTCTACTAAAACACAACATTATATGAAGCCCAAAACCCAAGCTCCCTCTGCATATTTTAAGCATGGCGCAATGTTCTACAGCACCCTGCAGGCTCTGTGCAGCCTGGAAATAGCTGTTTTTTAACGTGATTCGTGCCGAAGTAATTCGGAACGAAGTTATTTTTTGCCGAGAAATTCGGCGAAGTGAACGAAACGAATTTCGGGAACTTCGCCCATCTCTAATAATAACCATAGTAGTCGCTATGTCCGGAAGTTGGGGGGGTGGGGAGAGGGTTGTACCTTTTTGTAGGGAATAACAAGTTGGAGACTTTCTGCTATTTAGCACTATGTGAGTTCTCCTATATGAATATGATGCTATTATCCATACCGTTAACCCCTTTAAGGGGTGTTCAGAGAGTTCAAAAAGCTAATTTGTCCGTTGAGGCATGTTGAGGAATGTCAAGAACATGACAATACCAATTGTATTTATTTTTGTCCTCTTTATTTTCTTGACTATTCTATTTTTTTTAACTTTTTATTTTTTACTAGGATTTAGTAGTCCTAGGGGACTTAAACACACAATTGTTTGATAACTTGCCCGATGTCCAGTAACTCTGTGTGGTTTATGTAGATGACAATTTTATTGGTGGGGGATGCTGGGTGGTGCAAGGCACCGGTGCCCTGAAATCAGACCACAGAGACCCTCAGCATTGTGATCTTCAGACTTAACGCAAGGCTCAATTACTTATAGGACATTATACTTTTTGTCTTGTACATTGATACGGCACAGATCTGGGTACATTAATCGACAGGGTTCACTTTTCCTGTCCTTTATTCAATTCTGTGAGTCTAAGGAGCTGTTCTGGTTACTCTGACCTGCACTGCTCCACTGCCGCCAAGTGGGTAGGAGATCCTTTTTAGCTGGAACAACTGTCTAAATGGTCACTGACAAATGCCCTTAACTGTCACCTCTGAGGAAACTATCTAGAAGGTGAAAGGCATCCCCTTATAACTGAATAACCTACAACACCTCCCCTTTACCTCACACCAATTGGCTGCAGGTCCAGCTGTCCGGTCTCCCTCTGTCTTCATAGCTACCAAGTAGATGAACCCCTTCCCAACCTACATAGATAAAATACACACACATACATATGTAGGACATACATCAATTGTTTGTAGGGAATAGTCCCATTCCCTACAGGAGTTGTCTTCAATCTCGGCCACTAGTGTCGGGTGTTAGCTCGAACTAACAATGACTAACTTGGAGCCAGAACCAAACTCGCTAAGCATTGGCATCATGTACTAAAATGTCATGGTGCACTAAGGGGTTAAGGCTGGGTACATGTGGTTTTTTTATGTGCATTTTGTAGCAGTATATGTAAGCCAAAACCAGGAGTGGAGCCAACACAGAGAAAAAGTATAATGGAAAGGCTTGTACCTCTTCTGTGGTTTGAATCCTTTCCTGGTTTTGCCTTACACATACTGCTGCAAAATATGCATCAAAAAACAGTGTGAACCTAGCCCAACATATACTGCTGTTTCAGTTTCCAGTCAGTGGAAATTTTGCTATGGGTCCTTATTTTGCTTCAGAGTTCCACCCCTGCACAATTATAAAGGCTTAGTTTGTGAATTCTAAAAGAGTTTGTTTTACATACATTTGCTCCTCTCCAGGTCACAATCATATATGTCATTTCTAGGATCGCATCCGAAAGACGGATTGGACAGATGCAATGCAAACACACATCGGCGATCACTCATGTGAATGCCGATACGTGTTTCCCATTGCCGGCAGTGTTAAACTCACTGTTCACTGTTAGATGCGTGTCTGGGTCAGTTCAGACAGGCCCAGGCACGCATCACTAAAGTGTATATTCACACTGATCTAAGACGCCGTGTGAACATATCTTTTGATGGAAATTAAGTATTTATTAAACGTTATCCACAAACTCCAAATAGAGACAAGCGATATGGTTGTGACAGTTTAGGTGATGCTTCGGTCATGGACCTTATTCAGACTTGTCACATCGCTGTAAAATAGCAGGCAGGGAGAAAGAGGCCGTAGCCTGATTAGAGAGAGGAACCGTTTTCTGAAATTTATAGGCAAGCAAAGACATGAATTCCTTGTATTTCACTTAAAGGGGTTGTCTCACTACAAGGATTGCTTTTTATGTTAAAAATCTTGCAAAAACAAGTTACTTTGCAATATGTATCCATTAACAGTGTCCTACCTATTCTGAGATATGCCCTCTTGTATGGGCTGCATCAGCTCTTCAGGTCGCTATAGCTACAGACCTGTTTGATATATCCTGATAGGCTGCCAGCACTGGTTGCTATAGCTACAGACCTGGCTTCTACTGCAGCCTCGTGGAAGCCAGTGAACACACCCCTAAATTCAAAGTTAAACCAAGAAAACAGGACTGAGATAAAATGAATCAATGTTGTGAGACAACCCCTTTGGGTTGCAAGTTGCAAGTTCAGTGGAATTGTTACAGACTAGGCACACTTAGACATGTCTATACATACCTGGATGCTGCCTGCAGGGGCTGTAAAATCTGTTCGCTAAGTTCTGCAAGTTATTTCAAATCGAAGCAGCTATAAATGACTACAGAACAATCTGATATAGATTAAATGTCTTGTCAGTGTCGGAACAGTCACAATTCTGTTACATTTGTGGAGAGTACACGCTTACGCCTCAGAGACGCACCATGACAGCTCTCATCATGAAAGCATATGAGCTGTACTTTGGATGTAAGATTGGTGATCAAGACAAATTCTGGGCTCCTCACAGCTGTTGTACAAGATGTTCAGATTTACAGACAGTTTTTGGATTTGAAAACCGTCTATAAACTGATTGTCAAACTTTTAAATTGACTTAAATAGAAAATCCGTGCAGTAGTTCACACTGCACAGATTTTCTGCCAGATGTTTTTTACACCACCGGCGTAACGAAAAATTTAGAGCATGTTCATTTTTCCGCCTGCTTTTCGAGCAGAACATGAACATGTCACTGTGAAGGGGGACGTTTTCCTATGTGCCAAAAAATGACAAATATCGGTCGGATAATGCGACCGTTATTTTGTCACTGCCATGTGACGCACCCTTAGAGATTGGCTTAGAGGTCCTTGCAATTAAATGCTGTTTGCTGTCCCAATGATATGTCAGGAACAGAAGGATTATGTGACCGACTGTTACTTCTGTCTAACCAATATATCTGGTTTCTCTGCTAAGAATAAGAAATACATTGAATATCCCAGTCTGCATTCAGCTATAAGAAAGGGCCACATGATGATACTCTTTCAGTATCAAATCCACCAGAGACATGGAGCCAATAGGAGAAAGCAGATGAAGATGTTGCAGTTCATGGGTCAGAGATTACGCTGATGACTTTGAGGAATGACTTTGAGCCATGTATGTCTGGTGAGCCTAATCTTATAACACAGCCAGAACTGAATGACTTGTTTCAGGACTTATGCTTGTCAAAAGCAAATGCAGAGTTACTGGCTTCAAGATTTTCAGGATGACATTTAATGTCACCTGGTACAAAAGCTGCTAAGATGACTTTACACAGTTTCTTGAACAGGTGGAAAACCTGTGCTTCTGCACTGACATTGATGGATTGTTCCCAGCTATGGGTTGTGAGCATCAGCCGAAACTGTTACATCTCCTTTTTGACTCATCAATGTTAAGCCTCAGGTCTGTCTTGTTACACAATGGTAATGTCCATCCTTCAATACGTTTTGGATATGCTGCACACATGAAAGAAACATACAAGAGCATGGAACTGTTCAGCAACTACAAGTGGAACGTCTGTGGAGATTTAGAAGTAGTGGCACTGCTGCTTGGATTCCAATTCAGATATACCAAGTATTGTGTTTCATTTGCGAATGGGACAGCCATGCTAAGCAGTCACAATACAGAAGGAAGTGTCCAATCTGTAACTAGTTAACTCCTGGGTAGAAAAATGTTGCACATAAAGCACTTGTGGACCCAACAATTACCATATATACTTGAGTATAGTCCAAGTTTTTCAGCACAAAAAATGTGCTGAAAAAACTATCCTCGGCTTATACTCGAGTCACCCGTCAACGCCCGGGCGCTGCCATGGCCCGGTGTGAGAAATATTAATTATTATCAACAATATTAATATTCAAGAATACTAATATTGAACAACAACAATATTCCCACCTAGATTCTCAGGGGACGGTCAGCAAAGTAAAAGCACGCCAACAACAAATGTATTCAAAAGAGATTATATATTATCCAGAATTAAATGGGGTACAATGGGGTAAAAACATTAAAATCCTATACCACACAAGGTTATAAATCATAAATCAAGTACAGGGAAAAACATATATATTAACCATAACATATAAACACACCCTGGGAAAAACACAGCAAACAGCACAGAAATTGCAAACAATTATATCACAAACTGTGAAACAAACAACAACAATAATTTCATATATGGAGATCTATGAGTATATCTACCAATCTGGAAAAGGTCCCTTCTGGACTGTCTGAGATTCCTAAAACGCTCTTCCCAAGAGTGCCTCCAAGAGTGCCTTCCTCAGTCATCTAACTCTGGATATTTATGTCATTTTTTTCCTTCTGATCTCAATTTTCCCACCATTAAGAGGAAACAATCTCTCTCCTTTGATCAGTTTTGGGGTAATAAACACTTCTATGTTTATTGTGTGTTTATCCTGATATTTCTCCTGTGATCAGTCCTGGGGCAATAATCACTTCAGCTATATACGACTCTCCTGGGAGTGCATATAACTGAAGACACTATTGCGGAGCAGAAATCGAGCATGCTCTGCTCCGCAATAGTACTCCGGAAGGCCTGATAACATTGTGCGGCCTGGTAACATCATGCCGCCTGTGCCAGGAAGAAGACGCAGCGGGGGAGAGAGGTAAGTACTTGTATTTTTTTTTTAACAAACCCTACCTATACCTGCCTATACCTGCTATGGGGGACATATACCTGCATATAACTGCTATGGGGGACATATACATGCCTATACCTGCTTATGAGGGGACATATACCTGCCTATGGGAGGACAAATACATGCCTATAACTGCCTATACCTGCCTATGAGGGGACATATACCTGCCTCTGCCTGCCTTTGGGGAACATATACCTGCCTATACCTGCTATGGGAGACATATACCTGCCTATGAGGGGACACATACTTGCCTCTACTTGCCTATACCTGCCTATGCGAGACATATACCTGCCTATGGGGGAAATATACATGCCTTTAACTGCCTATATCTGCCTATGAAGGGACATATACCTGCCTATAACTGCCTATACCTGCTATGGGGGACATATACCTGCCTATAGCTGCCTATGGGGGACATATACCTGCCTATAACTGCCTATGGGGGACATTAAACTGCCTATGGGGGACATTAAACTGCCTATACCCGCCTATGTAATTTTATTGGTATACATTTTTATTTTTGAAATTCACCAGTAACCGCTGCATTTTCCACCCTAGGCTTATACTTGAGTCATTAAGTTTTCCCAGTATTTTTGTGGCAAAAGTAGGTGCCTTTGCTCATTTTTGGGTTGGGTTGGCTTATACTTGAGTATATATGGTATATTTCTGCCTACACTTCACATAAAACTTGGGCTGATGAAAAATTTTGTGAAAGCAATGAACAAGGAAGCAGAAGGTTTTGGTTATTTGAGACAACTATTGCCAAGAATAACTGATGCCAAGATTAAGGAAGGCATTTTTACTGTTCCACAAATCCGACACGTATAAATACCAAAGACTTCAAAGAGCTGCTGGTGGGGCCTGAGAAAATTGCTTGAAAGTCATTCATGATTTTTGCGAGAATTCCTTGGCATCTATAGAGCAGACAAACTACATTGGTGACAACCATCTTGAAGCTTACAAAGCGACGAAGTGCAACATGTCATTGAAAACTAATTTTCTGCATTCACATTTGAAATTCTTCCCTGTAAATCTTGGTGCAGTCAGTGATGAACATGACAAATGGTTTCACCAAGATAGTGCAACGAAGGAAAAGCGTTATCAAGGCTACTGGAATCCATCAATGCTAGCTGACTATTGCTGGGATGCATCGGATGTTGAGTACAAATGAAAATCGGCAGCAAAACACTTTTGTTTTAGTGAAACTAATGCTGCAGGTAACATTTAAATGCTTCATAATCAGTAAAACTAAATCTCATGTTTCTCAAACTTCAGAAATTATACTGCCACTTATGTCGAATGGGTTAATCATAATCACCTCAAATTTTGAAGGAAGCAAGACTTTCAAAAAATTTTTTTATTTAGTGTTATTATTTATTTTTTGTGCGCGTATAATTCCAAGGAGCTGTACAAGGGGTTCAGGAACATAATATACACAATAACAAACTGATCCGAGACTCGGCATAATAGAAAAAAGGCATACAGATTAGTGTTGAGCGATTGCGTTGGCTATC
>JAODAL010077199.1:0-13354 GCA_025379985.1 Phyllomedusa bahiana | reverse complement strand
GAAAAAAATGTTTTCACAGACAATGATTTTAAAATTTTATTTGTGGTTTCCTTTGAAGTGATTTCCCATAACTGAATCATGCCGGGTTTTAAATAAATTTCCCCAATTTTTTTTTTGGCAAATTTTTAACCAAATTTGGTAAAACTCGGGCCCCCAATTTGTTTGGAACTCTGTCTCCTAACTTTTCCCCTTTTTTTTAAACTTTGTCATTTTCCCTTTTGTTAAAAAATTGACCCCCCATTTTTCTTTTGCTTTTGTACCTCTTACTTTTCCAGCCTTTTGTTGACCACAACTTTCTTGAGATGTATTGCTGCCTTCAATTTCTAAATGAGTTATTTTTTAAATCAAATAGAAAAAGTTTTTCTTTTAAAATTATGTTATGTTGTGAATAAAATAGGGACTATAAGAGATTTTCTAAACGGGCTTTTCGGTTTTCTTTACATCTTAGACAGTGCCCAAAATTTTTTGGGGAAATTGGGGGCTGTATTTTTAAAAAAAAGTTTATGTCTTGATCATCCCCCGGGACCGACCCCCCCCAGTTTCCCGAGTTTGGTCGCCGGGCCACGGCCTTTTCGCGAGGACCTTTTTTTTTTTTAACAAAATTTAATTTGTTATTCTTAGTTACCGTGTAAATTTGGGGTGTTTTTTTCCCTTTTTGTTTAAATTTGGGTTACGGGCCCAAACCCGCCCGTGGCCGGGAACCCTTTCCGCCCCCCTTTGGCGTGTTCAACGGTTTTTCCCGACGGATTTGTGAGCGCAACCCGGTCACAAACCCCGCCTTTAAAATTGGGGGGGGGGGTAAGGGGCGGGGCCCGGAGCACGGGGGGGGTGCGCTCCCCGGGCCCCCATTAGGACTTGAATTTTTTCCACGGCGGTATTCCCCCCCGGGGATAATGTGATGTACTTTCTCCCCCCCCGGGATTCGCCCCAGCGGGAAAAGGGGGGACGGAATCCACTGTTCTCTATAAAGAGCAGTGGTTTACCGTAATGACTCAGACGGATTGGGCCTTACTGCGCGAAAAATGGCGCAGAGTAGGCGCCAATCCGCGGCAAAATAAGCCGTGTAAAAACAAAGGCCTTTTAGAAAAAAATGTGTTCTCTTTGATTGGGCAGTTTTGTTTCCCTATTTCCCGGGTTTTTTGTTTCTTTCCCAACCCATCAATTTTGCTTTGTATTTTACCCGGGTTCCCCATTTTAAGGATTCCCTTACCCGTCCCCCGTGCCTGTTTTTTGGGTCTTTCATTTATTTTGCTTTCTTTTTTCTTATTTGGGTTTTTGGTTGCCTGACTTTGCTTGGGCTTTGGACTATTTTTTTCCCCTTTATTTTTACTTCATTGCCCGGGCAGTTAAAGACTTGGCTCGTCTTTGTTTTTCTCTTCAGTCTTCAAATTTGGGACCCGCGTGCCCGCTTGCTGCCCAAATTTGGGTTTTGGGGCCCGACGTTTTCCCCTTTTTGTTTTTTTGTATTTTTTTTTGTTGTTTTCCCGTATTCGTATTTGTGTTCGTCTTTGATGGGGCCCCACCTTTTTTTGGGGGTGGGTTCCCACCAAGAGGAAGGGGGGCAGTGGATTGGAAACCCGGTTTTGGGCCTCACTCCCGTCTGTGTCTTTCGTTGGGCCCCTTGACCGGTTCCCCTTTAAAATTTTTAACAGGTCCTTTTCCCGTTTTAATCCCCCGGCGGTTAAAAAATGAGCACCGACTTGTCGGGCACTGACCGGGCCCGGAGAGGGTTTATGAACCCCCAATTTTTGGGTAAAGGTTTGGGGGTTTGGGAAACAAATTTTGCAGCGTCCCGGACGCCCCTAACGCCCCCTTACCCCGACCCGCCATCCCCTCGTTTTTCCTTACCTGCCGCGCCTTTTTTTGGTTCCAAGCCCCGTCAAAATCTAAGGGTGCTGCTTTCCCGGGTCCTTTGTTGGGAATCCTGAAAAATTCCCCAAACCTTTTGGAAGGGGAAACCTGTCATCTAATTTTTTTCCCCTTCCCAATTTTTTTTCCAATGGGTTTTAAAAATTTTTGTTGTGTCTCTCCTCCGGGCCCACCTCAGGATTTTGGGATTTTTTATACCCCTGAAGTTCCCCGAGTGGAGATCAGTGGATAGATTTTTTTTTTGCTCTAGGCCATGTTTACGATAATCCCAAAACCCTACGACCATGGGGAATTTTCAGTGTTTCTTTCAGGGAAAGGGCCCTTTAAAAATCGGCCGGAAAGGGCTACTGTTCCCGGGTTCCCCCCAAAAGGGGTTGTTTACCGGGTGGTCTGAAAATCTTAAAAAAACCCCCTTTAGGCAAGGGCTGTCTTTATTTTTGTTAAAAAAATGCTATGGTAGCCAAACCCCCCCCTGAGCCCTAAATGAAATTTTGACCTTAGCCGGGAACTATTGAAGAAAACAAAGGGAGGGGACGCAGGGGAAAAAAATGCAAGGGGGTTTTTGGGTTTTTCAGTCCCAAATTTAGGTTTCCTGTTTAAAACCTCCTTCTAACTTTTTGGGAAAAGGGTTCCCCTCTTCCTCTCCCTCTCAGTCTTCTGGAGAAGAAACCCCTGGTTTTTGGGGGGGGAAAATCTGCTGGGCCCCCGGAGGAGGGACACCATTTGGGAATGGGCCCTTTTGGCCTTTATTGTGGAAAAAAAAATGCCTTTTTTGGAAATGGCCCGACTTTGGGGCCCAAGTCACCCCCAGGAAACAAACAAAAGGGCCCGAACAAATCGAGGAAGGGAACTCGGGTGTCAGGTAACCCCCTTTAATCTAATTTTTAAAGTTTGTTTTGCCCGTAAACCCTTTTTGGGGTTTTCTAGCTCCAAGGGGCATTTGCTTGTTGTGCCATGATTGACTCGGGTGTGCTGTAATTTAAACCGTTGGCCCGTTTTTAAAACCTTTTGGGTTTGGAAATGTTCCCTTGTTTTTTCCCCTTTTTAGTTTCAATTTTCGATTCTCCCCCTTTAAACCCGGGGGGAAAAATAAAAATTTTGTAATGCCCGAGATCACTTTAGATGTTGGGAGTTCGCCCCAAAAGAAAAAGGGGTTTCCTTTTTTGGGCATGGAGAAAAACCCCTGCGGGGTTTTTATTATTGGGTTGGGCCCCGGATCCGCCCCCTTTAAACCGTTTTTGGGCTTGGGGACCACCGAGTTGAAAAAAATGGGGGGGCAATTTTGGTTTTTCATTCGAAGCAGCGCCCCTCCTTTGGGGTGTGCTGTTAAATTGATATCACGTATTAAAAATGGAATTTCCCCTTTTGAAAGGCGGCTTTGTGGAGGGCCCTGGTGGGTGAAAATGCCCCCTTTCACCAGCTGAGTTTGCACTATGACCTTCCCCTTTCCCGGGGGGAGGCTCAAAATATTCGCCCCGGAACGAGAATTATGTTCCCGTTTATTGGGGAACTGAAAAAATTTTCCTCGGGAGAAGTTGTCACCGCCGTGAAATTTAGGTCTTGTGTCCTCGACTTTCAGGCATTCCCAAATTCTGTCCTTCCCCAGCAGCTCCCCCTTTTGCTGTGGGCTAGGGTTTCCCCCCTATTTTATTCCCGCCGTTACAGGTTGGGGAAACTAAAATTGAATCTGAGTTTTTTTTTTAAAAGCGGGGCACGGACCCGGGTGGAGTCACAAAACTCTAAAAAACCCACCCAACTTTAAAAAATTTAATAAAAAACGTTTGACTAAAACCCGAAAGGTCAAACCTTTTGGTTCCCATCGTAAAAATTTTCCCCCCAAGTGGTAAAGGGAAAACTTTTACCGCCCCCCTGGTTTAAAAATGGGGGTGTGGGGGGTCCGGGGGCCCCTCAGGGCCCCCGCTTGGGGTTCTGGTCACCGGCCCCGGGTTGGGCGAAGAAACCCGGGTTTTTTAAAATAATTTCTTTGTATTCTTAGTTACCAGTGTGAACTGGGTCTTTCCTTCCCTGTGTGTTAATTGATTACTGGCCAACGCCCGTGGCCAGGAATCCTCCAGCACCCCTTTAGTTAAACTGTGTTCCTCTTTGATTGATAGTTTTGTTTCCCTATCCGGTTTTGTGTTCTTTCCACCTATAACCTCTGCTCTGTGTTCACCGGTTTCCTATTTAAGGATTCCCTTACCTGTCCCCTGTGCCTGTTATATTGGGTCTTTCCTATATCTTTTGCTAGCTTTTCTCTTATTGGATTTTCCGGTTACCTGACTTTGCTTGGCTTTGGACTATTCTTCTTCTCCTGATTTTGTACTGCATTGCCCGACAGTTACCGACTTGGCTCCTCTTACGTTTTTCTCTTCTGTCTCCTGATTTGGTACTGCGCTTCCCGTTTGTTGCCAACCTTGCTTGCCTGACATTCCCTTATTGTGTTTTGTATTTGTTTGTCTGTGTCTTGTGTTTCCACGTATTCAGTATAGTGTTCAGTCTTCTGGTTGGGGCCGACCTTTTAAGGAGTCGGGTTCCTCCCAAAAGGCAGGGCTAGTGGTTTGGACCAGCGTCAGGGCCTCACTCTGTCTGTGTCTTCTCGTGTGTCCCTGACTGGTCCTTTACAGCTCATCATTTTAATAAATGAAATCAGGCCAGTAGTGGAAGGGCAGCAGGGTCCATCTCTGAGTCTCACTTAGTATTTTTACAATCGGTGTGGGTCAGTTAAGATTGTGTAATGATTCTGGTGTTCTACCAATGTAAATAGCTATGTACTTTATACAAGAACAGCTAATAGTTACAGAGATATCCAGATTGTTAAAATTTAAAGTTTTCAAACTCAGGGAGATATCCAGCAACTCAGATTTATTCAGATTTACCATCAATTCAAAGTAGCCGCTAAATTGTTATAAGTGGTCAAAAAGAGCTGGCAAATCCATTGAGGGATGAGCTAGGAAAATATGATATCTTCAGCTATAAAGGCCAACCTCAATATCTCTTCTCTCCACAAAATAAAGGCTCAGTTGCAATATTAAAGAATAGAGGGGGAAGTGGGCAAACTTGCCTAGCACCTAGTGTTAGGAAGGGAAATTTGGTATGCATATTCTCACTCTAGGATTTGTATAGAGGGAAGACAAAAAAGATCTAATCAGTGTTCAGCCAACCCCATTCTATCCTGTAAAATGCCTTTCTGGCATTTATAGTGAACAGTGCTGGAAACTGGAGGCTTGTAGAGCACAATATGATCTTAGTGCTGCTAGGACCCTTCTTATATTGTTCACCTGGTTGGGTGAAATACTCCTCAGAAGCCACAATCTTAAAAATCAACTTTTAGTTTTTTTTTGTTAACGTAAATGTATTGTAAAAACTTTAATTTGGGTGAGATTTGAGTCTGGGATATGGGGCTTTTCAAGTATGAATTGAATAGATTGGTCAGGGCAATATGGAGTCTGAGCATTTTATAGAATTCTTCTGTGTAACCATCGCTGGGGCTTTCTGCAATTTAAGATTTTATATTGCATTTTCTACTTCCTCTTGCATAATTGTGGTAGTAAGAGCACTATGATCCACATCGGACAACATATGTAATTTGATGTGATAAAGCTGCAGTCAACCAGTTTTGTGTGTAGTTCATCCTTTCTGTATAGCTCTTGGTAAAAAGCACGGAGAATCTCATTTATTTTTATTCATAGTGATACAGAACTATGTACAGTGATAGGGAAAAAGCTGTCAACCATCAGCTATAGCATATAATACTGACAAGAACACATTAGTAGAATTACTGTGAACTATAATGATGCTAATTACAATAACCTGCCCAAGCAGCACCTGCTCCAAAAAGTCACAGATGCATGTTTTTATACAATTCTTGTTGCCAATAGAAGTAAAGAGCCATAGTAGTATTTTCCATTTTGCTTTTACACACAATCAATTTGACACTGTGTAGCAACACCACAGCTATAATTTAATTGTTGATGAAAAACACTGAACCCAGGCTCAAACTGGTCCACAGGAGAGCAGTGAAAAAACCCCTGGGCCCCTGGTCATGTTGGGCCTCATGGGCATGACTGGTCAAGGGATACTATTCAAGGAGAAAGGAAGAGATGCCTAAAGCAAGAGGAAAATTACATGCAAAGTCCCATTCAGTATGTACAATCATGTAGTGTAGCTGTAGGGTGGACCCTGAAAATAAACTCCACAGGTGGGCCCAGGCACCCCAGTCCTACAATGATGAAACCTAATGTTATAGTGGCAGGTACTATACTTTGTATAATGGAATGTTCTGTGTATTTAATTTACACAAACACATGATTCAGACAATTATGTGGACGGGGTCCCACGTTGCAGAAGTCAGCTACTGCTGTGATGCAGTTGAAAACTGTGCAGACATGCTCTTATTTTTCAAACAATTTTTATTGACATCATAACATAACGATACAATAAATCTGTTCAAACAGCAATTTGTTATGTCATTTATTGGATTCTAATAACAATAAAATAAAGTTACAGAACATCATACTTGTATGCCTTAGGTCACCGTTCAATATTATACATTCCGATAGAAAGCACCCTTAGTATCCGAGTACTCGAGCATGTCCTTTTGGCTCAGCGTAACAAGTAAGGCACATTTGAATTTTTACACCAAAATGCAAATAAGAAAACATAATGACAAGAAAAACAAACGTATTTAGCTCATCAACCAAACTAGCAGGCTGCCCTGGCCAAACCGTCAAACAACAGTGTTGCTTCAGAAAATAGTATCTGTCTCTTGCCTCTGTCACCTTGGAAATCTGAACATAATCAACTTGGTAATGCGCTCCAAGCATGATATCATAGAAAAGATGGGATGAAATTGTCCTGTCCCCAGGTCCTCAAATGGACACTCTTAATTTTCCTAGGCTGCCCTTCAGGTCTTCAGGTAGGTACCATTTGGTATACTGAAAATTGGGCATAAGCACAATATATCAAACCTGAAAATGAAACATGAAAAAGGTGGGTATTCCCTCAAAGCACACAACTCAATATTATGCTCAGTCTAAGAGGATGTCCACACGGCATCCTGTGCGCGCCGCAAGACACAGAATGTTTTAGAAGTACGTGCTGGCCAGCACATACTTCTAAAGTGCAGGGGGGCCAGCCCAAATCACCTCCATTATCCCTTCCATTAACGTCGGGAAGAAATTAGTTCATTTCTTTCTCCTGGCACGAAATACATGTCGGGGAACATGAAGGTTAGTCGTAGCTCTCTATGCAGAGCATACTCAATTACACTCCAGGATGTTCCTTACATTGCTACAAGAGATATGACACTTTATTCCAATATCTTACTGGGAGGATCTAATTCACTTTGAAATACTTACACTTCCTTGATTTTGGATTTTCAATGCCTTATTACTTGTTGTACTTAACCAATGTAAATGAATATTCAATTTAATATTTGCCTATTTTATATGAGTTATGTGTATGTAAAGTGATGGGAACTCTCATAAAGATTTGTAAATGAAGTATTGATATAAACCTGGAGTGAACGTGTTTTGTTTGATTAAAGGGGTTTTGCCAAGAAGTGACTTCCTTACCTAACAGGCTGATACTCCCCTCTTGAGGCTTGAAAAAAGGGGCGTTGTGTTTCTGTGTTTAAAAAAACAAGTACCTCCTCTGTGATGTCATTGCACCACCCCCAGTACACGCTCCTGATATTCAGTCTCTGTACTTGAGTAAACATTGTTTGGCTAAACCACAGGGGATAACTGTATCGTGCGCAGGAGAGAATATAAGCTCCGAGCAGGCAGGTTCTTTCATTTGTTCACAAACTGATGCAGGAGGGGGAGAAGGACTGAACAGGGAGCCAGGGAGCCTCTGCATGTTTACTCAGATAATTACATTACAACCAGTGGATTCGCCATACAAAAGACACAAGATCTTTTCTCCCCAGTCCCTTCAAAGCTTGTTCATGTTCCCTGCCATCAGATAAGAAGTGCAAACAATGCAAGCGCGGCCAGATCAGCTCCTGGTCGTGTCTAATGTAAACTGTCAGAAAACTAAGGGCATGTAAGGAAGGTTGTAGATCTCACAGGCTTCACTTTTTTAATTACATATATTTAGAAAAGTGATTAAATACCCATTTTGGAGGATCCCACATCAACATCAGATCGTGGCAAAACCCCTTTAACTTTTGATACTCTAATAAAGTATCTTCAATTATTTTTGTATATCAAGTGCGATTGATATATCCATATTTCAATCAGAACCTACTGTTGAGTGCAGAGAATAACATTGGGTTGCAGGAAAATTCACAAGAATTTAAATGGCATTTTAGCTCTCTTCAAAACTTTCACACTTGTTTTCAACGGAAAAAGCAGCTCTGCAGTGCAGTTCTTGTTTAAGCAGCGTCCAAACTGCAAAATATTGACGAGGTATGAATGTGGTTTTGACACAAATCCGCACCTAAATCCAGATCAAAACAGCAACAAAACAGCATGTGATCAGCCTTCAAATCCACATCGAAACATCCTCAAAACATCATCCAAAAATCCAAAGCCACATTGAAAAATGGCCTCAAAATCAAGTCCAAAATTCCAAATTCACATTGAAAAATGGTCTCAAAATCATATCTAAAATTCCAAATCCATCTTACTGGTGTGGGTTTTAACCATAGATTCTGTGCTTTTTCTGTGCTGAGAAATCAGCCGTGTGAACCCACCCTTAGTCTAATGACTAAAAACTCACATTGAGATTTGATATACATCGGACGGCGTGTGTCTAACTTTGACTTTTAACCTGGGATAATATACATTTTTGAGATTTTAAAATTTTGAAGACAAATGCTGGAATGACTTTTTGAGAATTCACACTGTACATCGATGTTTGATGAACACGTTCCAAGATTGTCTATTTGCTTTCTTTCTCTGGTACACTGACTGATGTGTAGACCAATAACCCTGCGTGGGGTTGACGGGAAACTCTTGCGAAAGATTTACCGTAACTTGTTATTTATTAACACATGGGTCGTTAGGCTTTGATTTTTGCCAGAAAAATTCATTTGCAAAATGGGTCACCTTCTGCTTAGTTTAACTTTACTTTTTTATGCCTTATCTCCAATAAACAGTGATTTTGTGATCGAAGGAATAAGAAACATACAGGTTGGTATATATAGTCTGTTGTATTTTAGGCTAAGAATTTCATGATCATTTTTTAATGCTGTCATTTTTGTACTGTGTGTGCTATCATTTATGAACCTGTGGGTAACATATTATATCAAGGCTGGGTTCAAACATTGCGTTATTGCATATGTTATTGTTGCATTTTTCAATCACATAAAAAAGCATGTGTTTGAAAACCAGTAAAGCAGTAAAAATGCATACATTTTTAAAGAAAATGTACACTTTTTTAAAGTAGTTTTTTCATTAACTTCAAAATACAGTTGAAATTTGGGTTCATTAAAGAATAAATGCTGCTTGCATTTTTATGCAGTTGAAAAACACAACAAAAACACAACATGTGAATTCCCCTTCATGGACATTAATTACAGCTAATTATTTTCTTTAATTGGCTAAGCGTAATAGGGGTTGTCTCACTACAAAGATTAGCTTTCAATATGTAGGGAACCTTAAATAAAGACTTTTTCCAAATTCATTCCTCCTGCTTCGTCTCTGGTTAGGAGATGAGAGATTTTATCTGCCCTAAGAGCATACAGGTTTTTCTGGTTACCATCCTGCTCTCCACTTCTCTCTTTGCTCTTTGTCTTATCTGATAGCAGTGAGTGACGTCACCAGGATGGACAGCAGCTTGGGAAAAGAGTGTGTTATCTCTAACAAACAAAAGAGGTTTATTACTTGTTTACTTTGAGCTCTGAATCTTACTGCTCTATAGATCACATCATGTGCACTCATGTCAGTGCAATTAGAAGAGCTAGGAATACAGAGCTAGAGCTGATATGCTAATCACTGCTATAGAATTACACACAGCCTAACCACGAAGAAACGAAAAGCATGAATCTGCTTGTGGCTCTGTGAAACAACATGGTGAGACAACGCATTTAAGGCTGAGTTCAAATGTTCAGCTTTTTAGATGCAGCTTTTGAAGCCAAACCAGATGATCATAATTGGAGAACAAATATTAAGGAAAGACCTAGACCTCTCCAGGTTTTAAATCCATGCTTGGTTATGGCTTCAAAAACTGCACCCAAAAAGCTCAATATTATTTGTCAATTTAAAAAAAATTTAAAAGTCAAAGATGATTCTTACTTTAATGGATATGCAAATGTACCATTTAGTAGTCTCACCTTAGTACAGGCAGAATGTCAATAAAACACACTGAGTCATAAGCTCGGGGAGAGGAGGGATGGATGTTGAGGATGAGAATCCAAGAGCGTCTCAAAACTAAGGAAATAATAAACGTACAAGATGGTTGTCAATACAAAGTACACAGCCCGATACACTGCACTGTCAGTAGCTTATCTTACAGTTTGCAATGTAATTTAAGCACAAAATCACTAGACGCGAAAGAGAGATGTTAGGACGCACACTGCCTAAGAATGAGCATGCATAACTGATGTGGCTCTGTGACATGTTTACTGAAATAGCAAACTATTAACTTGTTGTTCTATTTATCAAATGTAACTCTATTCACATGAGCTTGAATATTTCTTCCCAATTTTGAAGTCATCAGATAAAGCATGGTTATCTAATAACACTACAACTAGTTATTCTTTATACAAAAGAAAACATATTGCTAACTCGATGAACTTAAATTAAAACTTCGCAGCTCAGTCCACAGATAATAGCTCCTCTCTCCATAGCTCATTCCCTCCTGATTCTTTGGAAGTCAGAGCGTACTCTAATAACTTTTATGATAGACCAAGGGCATGTAAGATTGGCCATAGTTGTAGAATTGTTTCACTGCTTTGCTATTTTAATATTTTGTCTCATCGGAGTCAATCATTTTAGTCTAGAAAAGTGTCATTTCAAAACCATTTTGGAGAGAATTCACGTGCAAATTGTACATAGCTCCAAGTTGTGTCACAACCAAATTGGCGCTTTAATGAACAATTTCTTTTAAACTGCCAAGGTGAATTTTCGTACACATAGCACACTGAAGGGAAACATAAGCATAAATTCATTAAGTCCAAACTAGAAAGAGTCACAATGCCTTCCTTCAGGCAATCCACTTTCCAGTTTCTTGGGTGTGTACTGAGGCTCTCAGACTTGATCTGAAGAGTCAGATGAATGGGACAGAGCAATAGCCTTGATATTTTTTGCAGCAGGCCTAAAATAAAACAGAAAATGAAAATTCAATGACAAAATAGGTTCTGTTAGGTTCCACTGATGCGTCCATCATCTTGATAGCAAAAAAAGATCTTCAGTACATGCAGTGATACTTTTCCTATTAAAAAGGATTTTTGAAGGCTCAATGATTTTTATTTTCTACAGTTTAATCTTTTTGTTTGTTTTTACTTTACAGAAAAGAAATGTTGGAAAGGTAAGATGTTATCACATTGAATACACAAATGACACTTATTAATTTGTATCTATATTCAGTAGAGAGAAAAAGTAACATAGTAGACATAGTAATATAGAGGATAAGGTTGGAAAAAGACACAGATCCATTGAGTCCAACTTATAACCCTGTTTATCCAGAGGAAGTCAAAAGCCATATGAAACCGATGCCAGTAGTTCCATACAAGAACAATAACTCCTCCCCAACTCCAGAATTGGTAATCAGAATAAATCCCTGGATCCATGTCTTATCTCCAGAATCTAATACCCATAACATGTGATATTATATTTTTCACCAGTTATTTGAATAGAGGCAAATTATGCTCCTGTCTTGAGAATCTTTGCCTCTTTTAATACAACCCATGATTTTATTTGCCTGGCAGCAACTGCTGCTGGTATTGGTCACTGAGTTTAAGACCACTGTCCACCAATATCCCCAAGTCTTTTTCAGCCAGTTTCACCCAGTATCATACTATTTATTACATAATTGTTTCTTTGGGCCTTTAAAATTAACTGTTTTAATTTCTGCATTGATTACTTATAAAATGTGCTGATATTGTTATCTAAATCTTAGTTATAGGTAAGCACAATCTAACTAAATTAATAACAGTTGTACAGTTTATATTATTCGCTAAGCATAATGGGTGAACATCCACACTGCAGCGTGTAAGAGTAAGTGATCCCTAGAATTTAATAACCGGTAGTATAACAAATATTTCAGTATCTCTTCCTATCTGTGTCATCCCCACCACAAAGGAGAAACATATACAATAATCCGAAACCATATTTGCCTGATGGCATTTCCAGCCTATATTACACGTCTGATAACTGTTAGTTCTATTTGTATAATATTTACTGTGACTTAGGTTTTCTGAATCTTTGATTCTTGGGATGCTTCTCTATGTGGTTTTCTTTCCTGATCTTATTACAGTAAGATATCAAACAATAATAGCTTACACATATCCATCTGTTTTGTGTCCTGCAGTCGGTTAATGACATAGAAGTCTACAGTATAATTATCAACAGTCAGGTGACATCTCGCTTTGCCCACAATGTTATCACAAGCAGAGCCGTTAATCGAGCCAATGTCTCGAAAGAAGCCTTTTTCAACGTGGATCTACCAAAAACAGCCTTTATTACAAATTTTAGCATGTAAGTGTAACATTTTAATGTTTTCCCCCAAAATATGTCTCCTGTACAATTTACTTTGGGTAGATACACGTAGGAATTGGGCTGCGCCAGAAGTCTGGAGTCTTTTAAGCCCGAAAACTAGCGCAGGCCCATTTGCTCTATTTGTAACCAGGAGCACTAGAATATCTGACCTGTGGCACTTTGTAATGAACCTGAGATCTTGAGTCGTGCTTGAGTCGTGTCGCACTATAACCGTATGAAACTACACATTTATATATTTAGAATGGCAAATCCAGGCGCATTACTGCTGGAACAGGTAAACCACTTTCTACCTGCAGTAGAGCAGGTTCATAGTTTCAGGTGCATTCTGCACTACTCATGAGTGCAAAAAAAATGGTGCCTGGGCGGCAAAAATCATTCATGTCGCCCTAGATAGCTGGGTATTAGACAAATGTCATCTGCCCTGGAAATTAAGACCACTAGAATATATGATGTTGGCTACTAGATATTGTTATGTGTGGCCCTATAGTTTAAAGGGGTTTTGCCACGATCTCATTTCATACCTCCCGCATCCAGCTCTTCAGCTCTGTGTGCTCAGAAGGGGGCGTGTGTGATGTGTTTGAATTTTACCCTGCAGGATGTCATCACCAGGCCTTTCCTCTCTCTAGTCAAGGAAAGGTCTGTTTATGTGTAGAGCTGTAAGTAGCTACATTGACGCTCAGAGGTAAAACTTTTGCCTCCAGGCACAAGGGTCCTCGGTTCAAATCCCTGCAGGAACCAAACCTGTTGATTTTATTTCTCTTTATCAATGCACATACCTGATTGAGGTTTCTTTTTAAAATTTTTTTGACTTTTTTATTACA
>JAODAL010077198.1:0-13354 GCA_025379985.1 Phyllomedusa bahiana | reverse complement strand
GGGGGAGGGAGCGTTGGGGGCCCCCGATTTTGTTGGGGGGGCCCTGGTAATCAGGAAGAAGGTGAGGCCCATGGCGGGGGCAGGCAGATGGTGGGGGCCCCAGGGGGGAGGCAGGCCCAGGATGGTGGGGGCCCAGGGGGGGGAGGCAGGTCAGATGGTGGACCCCCAGGGGGGAGGAGGTCGATGGTGGAGGCCCAGGGGGGGGTGGAAGGAAGGCCAGATGGTGGAGGCCCAGGGGGGGGGAGGGAGCCAGATGGTGGAGGCCCATGGGGGAGGAGGCCCAAAGATGGTGGAGGCCTGGGGGGGGCAGGCCAGATGATGGAGGCCAGGGGAGAGGCGGCCAGATGGTGGAGGCAGGGGGGAGGCAGGTAGATAGTGGAGGCCCGGGGGAGGCAGGTAGTTTGTGGAGGCCCAGGGGGGAGGCAGGCCAGATTGTGGAGGCCAGAGAGGGAGGCAGGGCCAGATGTGGAGGCCCAGGGGGGAGGAGGTCGCTGTGGGGGGCCCAGGGGGGAGGAGTCAGCTGTGGAGGGCCAGGGGGGGGGGGGGGAGGCAGGCCAGATGGTGGAGGCCAGGGGGAGGCAGGGGCCAGTGTGGGGGCCCCAGGGAGGGGGAGGCCAGGCAAGCTGTGGAGGCCGGGAGGGGGGGCCGGCCAGTTGGTGGAGGCCAGGGGGGGGAGGCCCAGTGTGGAGGCCAGGGGGGGGGGCAGGTCAGCTGTGGAGGGCCCGGGGAAAGGGGGAGGAGGTAGTGGTGGAGGCCAGGGGGGGAGGCAGGGGGCTATATTTGGTGGAGGGCCAAGGGAGGGGGAGGCAGGTAATGGTAAGATATGGGGTGGGGGGTTTATCTTATAGGACCTGGTGGGGAGGTAGAGGATAGCTGGTAAGGCCCAGTAGTGAAGCCACTTACCGCCTCAGTGACGGTCTCCTCAGGAGCAGGATCTTCTACCAGACGGGAAGCCCCTCTGCTCAGCATCCCCCGGGGCTGCAGAGGGCGGAGCCAGGGCAGTCGTGCTTTTCCTGTGCACTGGAGCCGGCCCGCCCTGACTGTATGAGCTGTGCTGCCGGCCCCTGCCCCCTGACTGTTGGAACTGAGTTTCCCGGGCCCCCGCCCCCTGACTGTTGAGCTGTGCTGCCCGGCCCCCCCGCCCCGGGCTTTTTGGAGCGTGCTGCCGGCCCCCCCCCGGGACGGGTATGAGCCGTGTTTGCCGGCCCCCCCCCCTGACTGTTTGGCCGTGCTGCCGGGGGCCCCCCCCCCTGACGGGTATGAGTGTGCGGGCCGGCCCCCGCCCCCTTTGGACTGTATGAGCTGTGCTCCCGGCCCCCCCCCCCTGCCCGGTAGGGGAGCCGTGTGCCGGCCCCCGCCCCTGCGGGTTGAGCTGTGCTGCCGGCCCCGCCCCTGAAGGGTTTAGGGAGCCGTGCTGGGGGCCCCACCCCCCTGGGGAACTTTTTTTTATGAGCTAGGGTGCCCTGTTTTCGGTCTCAGCTAGTAAAAGCAGCCCCTGGGGGGGCTGCCCGGGCCGGGGGAAAATTGGTCTCTCCCCTTGATGTCTGCGCCTGGGCAGATCCGGAATCATGACAGCCCTGATGCTCCCAGAAAGGGAACACTAAAGGGGTGGAGCGGCCCCCCAAAGCAGCAGCCCTTTGCCTCCGCAGTGTCGCAGCTCCCATTTATTTCCCCCTTTTGCTGAGCACGCTCAGCAACAAGTCCCGGGGGGCCGGAAAAACAAGGCAAGGGGCCCGGGAAAATGGGGCCCCGGGGGCCCGGGGGTTTTTTTTGACACCGTCTTAGACATCCCTTTAAAAAAAGGGGGTAAAATTTCTAAATTGGGGAGATCCCCACATTTTAGGTGTGTGGAGACAGCCCCCTTTGCCCCTCCATTTACAGTGAAAATATATTTTAAATAAGACCCGGGGTTAAAAAAGGAGGAAAAAGGATGGTAAGAATACAGGGGACCCTCGGGGGCGAGTCCAATGCGCCGTGATGGGCCAAGAACGGGGGGGTGGGTCAAAAAATTACCAGTGTTTTTTTAAGGGAATTTAAAAAGGGAACCTGTCGGGGAATTTTTGTTTGCCCTATCTGAGCGCGGGCCCCCTGAAAAGAGAGGGGCTGATTTCCCTTTGGTTAAACATAGGCTTATATGTTACTGTTTTTTGGGGAAAAAAGTAAATTTTCAAAATTTAAAAATGAAAGTACACTTGCGAAAAGGGAATTGTTCTTTTAAATATAGCGGTTAATACTGTTTTGTAGGTCGGGATAATCAGGGCTCTCAATTTGTCTCTTAAGGGCCCGGGAAAAACTATTTTCTTTGCTTTTTTACTCAAAAAAAATTTTGTTTTTCAAACCCCAATAAAAAAGTATATCCCCAGAGCCCCAGCTTTTTCCCCCTTATTATTTTTAATCCTATTTTCTTTAGAGTTTCAGCTTCTCTCCTAATTTATTTAACCCTTTATATATCAAGAGCTAGCTTTTTTCTAAATTTAACCCTAAATATCACGGCTCAGCTTCTTCCCTCTTTAATAAAACCCCCCATTTTAACCCACAGAGCTCCGTTCTTCCTCTATCATATACCCCCTATTTTATCACGGGGCTCAGCTTTTCTCCCTCTATCATAAAACCTTATATATCCAATCAGTTTTTTCCCTTTATAAAAACCCTTATTTTTCCGAGCTCACCCTTTCTTCCTCTATTATAAAAACCCTTTTTTTTATCATAGAGTTAAGTTTCTTTTTTTCCTCTATTTTATAATCTTATATATAATAGAGTCAGCTTTTCCCCTCTATCTTTAAAAACCCTTTTTATATCAAGAATTTCAGCTTTTCCTCTTTCATTTCCCCCTTTATATCACAGAGCTCAGCTTTTTCCCCTTTTATCATTTAACCCTATTATACCCCAGGCTCAGCCCCTCTCTCCTCTATCATTTACCCTATATATAACGAGCTCAGCTTCTCTCCCTCTATAAATTTTAACCCTTATATATACAGCTACCCTTTCTCCCCTCTTTTCATAAACCCTATTATCAAAAAAGCTAGTTTCTCCCCCCTCTACCCTTTTAAAACCCCTTATATATCACGAGCTCAGTTTTCTTCTTCTATCAAAAACCCCGGTATATCACAGACCCTCAGCTTCTCTCCCTCAAATTCATATAAACCACTTATATTTACAGAGTCAGCTTTCTCTCCTCTATCACAAAAACCCAAATATATCCAGAGCTGGGACTCTCCTTTTATCATAAATTTATATATCGGGAGAGCTTCAGCTTTTTTCCCTCTATATTTAAACCCCTATTTATAAAAGGGAAGTCAGCTTCTCCCCCTTTATCATTTTAAAACCTTAAATCAAAAGGGATCACCCTTATCTCCCTTTTCATTTTTAAAAACCCTATATATAAACAGAGCTCAGCTTCTCCCCTCTTTCATAAAACCCTTTATTTTCAGAGCTCAGGGTTTCCTCTTTAATAAAACCTTATATCCCACAGAGCTCAGCTTCTTCCTCTATATTTTTTAAACCTTTATATATCACAGAGTCAGCTTTCTCCTCTACCCTAAAACCCCTGTATTTTCACAGAGCTAAAGGTTTTCCCTCTATCTTTTAAAACCCCCTTATATTTCACAGAGCTCGGGTTTTCCCCTCCTCTTTTCCTTATAACCCTGTATTTTCAAGAGACTAGCTTCTCTCCCTCTATTTTTAAAACCCAAATTATTCAAAAGGAGCTCAGTTCCTCCCTCTATCTTTAAAAACCCCTATATATCACAGAGCTCAGCTTCCCCCCCTTTTATCATATAATCTATATATCACAAAAGGCTCAGCGTTTTCCTTTATCACATAACCCATATATCACAGGTCAGCTACTCTCCTCTTTCATAAACTTTATATATCAGAAGAGCTCGTTCTTTCCTCTTTTTATATAAATTTATTTTGTCACAGAGTCGTTTCTCTCCTCTATAATAAAAAACCTAAATTTAAAAAAAATTTCACGGGGGTTTCAGCTTATCTCCCTCTTCTAAAAACCCCTAATGACGGGAACCAGCTTCTCCCCCTATCATAAAAACCCTATATACACAGGTCGCTTCCCCCCTCTTTTAATATAACCCTTACATATCATAGGGTTTCAGTTCTCTCCTTTTAATCTTTAAATTTATATCCCCAAAGTTTCAGCTTCCCTCCTCTATCTTTATAAACCTTATATATACAGGGTTCGCTGCTTTCCCCCTTATAATATAACCTTATGTCCCCGAGCTCGGGCTTCTTCCTCTATCATAAAAACCCCTAATATATCACAGAGCTGGGTTTTCTCCCCTTTTCATAAAAACCTTGTAAAACACGGGAAGTTTGTTTTGTTTGTGTAAGAGCTAGGGAGGTCTAATTTTCTGTTTTTTGTAAACAAGATTCCCAAAAGTTTTTCGACCATCTCTTCCCTTCTCTTTTGGGCCCAGCTGCCCCGAGGGCCCATGGGGGAAATCATTTCCCTGCTGTGTGTTACAGAAAAATAGGAGCTTCTTTATTTATATACGACAAATTTAAACGTTTTTGCTCTGTACCTGGTGCCTTTCCCGGTTTCACACGGTTTTTTTCCCGACGGATTTGTGCGCCGTATTGGCGCACAAATCCCGTGAAAAAAGGGGCGGGGGGGGGGGGGGCCGGGGGGCGCGGCGGGGGGCGCCGTCCCCCCCCCCATAGACAATGCTTTTTTATGGCTGTCACTTTCTCCCCCCGCGGGGATTCGCTGAGCGGGGAGGAGCGAAGGGATTCCACTGTTCTCAATGAGGCTTGGATTACGAAATTTGCTGCCGCGGATGGGCCCCTACTAAAGCGAAATCCGCGCGCTACGGCGCCAATACCGGCAGAAAAGCCGGGAACGGGGCCTTACTGTTTAAAAACTATTTTCATAAGTGAGCTTTTAGGGCGTTCAATGCCCAATGTAAAACGTTAAGGGATAAACCCCCCAAAACAATTAATGTCCATCAGTGATCACTGGTTGTTAATGGCTGTGCAGTTTTGCTGGTGTTTTCCTGAAAATCCCTGGTGGCAGGTCGGTTCTTGGCAATATCATGGCCACAATAGGATAAACCCCAAGGCCGTCCTGGATTTCTTACCTTAAAAAAAAAAACATAGGTTTACAGTTTTACAAATGTTTGCATTTCTGGCGGTCCAGCTTTCAAGTTTGGGATCTATCCAGGCAGCTTTAAATTAAGACGCATTTGGAAAAAGTCGTTTTGCATATTTGCCATTTTACAGAGGGGTAGAATCATCTGCTCTAATTGTTCTACCAAAAATGGCATTTTTGTTCTTTCATGCTAAAAGATGCTTTTTAAACAATAAATAAGAAAAATTTATTGTTTTTAATTAAAATAATAACCCCTGCTTGGGTTTCCCTTTTCTATTAATATTCAAAAAATGATTGTGCCTTAAAAAGAATTTTTTAAATATGCAATGGGGAATAAAATTGGGTGTTGGGCCATGAGGTGAAAAAAAAATTTTTTTTTTCCTATTTATGTAATAAAATTAAGGGTATTATAATACTTACACTACCAATTTTTTTGTATTGTCGGGATGTTTTAAAAAGAAAAAAAAGGGAAAGGGCCAAAGGGGGGGGAAAAAAACGGGGGGAAAATTGTGTAGGGTTTTTTAGGAGTTTTTGGCGGGGGGAAACCAAAGGGTTTTATATTTTGTGTGATCCTTTGTGTCTCCTTTTTAAATGTATTAGTTTAAAACCTACATATCCCCCCTACATAAAATATCTCTTTATATATATTTTATATTTTTTATATATATATATTTTTTAATTTATATATATATTTATAGAGGCAAAATCCCTATGAAACAAAAGCATGAAAAAGTTTTCTGTATATCTTTTTAATAATATTTTAAACAAAAAGGGCCGTTTGGAGTAGTTTGTAGGATCGTCGTGTTTTTTCCAAAAAGATGGAAACCTCTTCTAAAATTTTCCACCCTGTGCCCAAAAACCATTCTGAGCGGGTGAGGGGGGCCCTGTAGAAAAGGGCCCGTCCCAATAGACCCTCACAGCCAGGTACAATAAAGGTTTCTTTTTTTCTAATTTGAAAAAAAGTTTTAAAGGGCTCCCCATTTTGTGAAAAAAGCGGGAAAAGTGTTTTCACTACAACAAGGCATGTTGGGGTTTGTTTTCTCGGTGCCCCCTTTTGTTATTTTTAAGAAATTTTGGGGAACCCCCAAAAAGGGGACAGAATGGCCCCTTTGGGGTTTTTCCCCATTCAGGAGTAGGGTATTTTAAAACAGCAAATTGGTTAAAAATGCCTTTTTTTTTAAAAATCCGACGGTTTATTTTAAATGTCGCCCGTCCCTTATTTTTTTGGCATGGGTTTGGCAAAAAAAAAAAAAACGCTAAAGTTGGTTTTTCAAAATTTTCAACCCCCCCAGTACGGGAATCCTTTGACTTCCCATTTTTCCCGATTTCCCTCTGCCCCCTAGTTAAAAAACGGAGATTTTGGGGGAATGTGGCACTTGAAGTTCCTTTTTTCCACCCAGATAGTAGCTGGGGGAAAACACAAAGTTTTTTTCTTGCCGCAGCGGGCCATGAGGTGAAAATGGGGGGTGGGAATTTACTTAACGGAACAGGGTAAAATGAAAAACCCTTTTTGGGAAAATTTTTCCAAAATTTAGGGAAAAAACCTTTTTTTTTTTGGGGGGGGGCTTAAAAGGGTTTTAAATTTTTTCTTCTGGTTTTTGGAAAAAAACTTAAAAAGTTCAACTTAAAGAAAATAACTTTTTTGGCCCCCCACCCCGTTTTGCCAAACCGGGGGGGAAAAGGTTGTTTTAAAAATTTTTTTGGAAAGGGGGGGAAATCAACCGGGAACCCAAGTTTTTTTTGAAAAGCCAGGGGGTGGTAAAAACTGGGGGGCCCCCTATTTTTTTTGGGGGACAACTAAAACTCCCATCATTCCCACATTTTAATAGGGAATTTTTTTTTACAAATTTCATGATGGGGATTTTTTTGGGTGAATTTTTTCCCAACAGTTTTGGGGGCCCGGGGCCAGGTTTTTGAACAACCCCTGTTTGCGCTAGAAAAAAAAAAATTGTTTTTTTTTTTACGGACAGAGGGGCAGTTTTTAAAAACCCGACGGGTTTAAAAAAATCCGTGTTTGTGTGGGAATTACAGAAGCCGGGTTTTGTGTAGAAATAGTTTTAAAGGGGAAAAGGGCAAGGCCCTTCCCCAAAAACAAAGGGGTAAAAGAGGGTTCTTTTCCTCCGTAGCGGATGCCATTCTGTATTTTGGAGAGGGCGAGTTGGATTTTGGCCGAACATCTATGAAAATACTTAGGGGTCTTGAGAAGGCAAAACAAAACTCAATAACCGGCCCCCTTTAATTAGGTACCCCCTGCCCAAATTCCCTTTTAAAAACCCTTAAATTTCTAAATCAGCCAATCACATGGGGGCCCAAAATCTTTGCATTTTAGGCATGTTGACAGGGTTTTCCAAAAAACCAATCTCCTGAGTTAAACCCGGAATCTGTATGGGGAAAAAGGTGGTTTGAGTGCCTTTGAACGTGGCGGGTTTGGGTGGTGATGAAGGGGGGTTTCTGGTATTTCAGAAACTGTAAATTTGGGTTTTTTCACAAAAAACCCCATTCTGGGTTTACAGAGAAATGGCCCCCGAAAAAGGGAAAAAAACTTCCAGTGACCCGGGCGGGGCCCTTTTGTGGGCGGAAATTTTGCCTTTTTTGGATGCCAGAGGGTAAAAGGAGGGGGGGCCCCCAGACTGGTTGGGCTGATAAAATTTGGCAACGTGACTAAAATTACCCAAAACCCTTTTTAAAACCCAAATGGGTTAGGCAAAAGGCATCTCTGAACGAATGTACGGCAAATTTGGGGAGAGGGTTTAAACCCCAGCAAAAAGACCCCACCGGGGGACCTCCCTTTTCAGCAAAAAGAACTGGAAAACTGGGGCCCCAAATTTTCCCCCCAAAAAGCTCATCAAAGGGGGAAAAGTAAAAGATTGGAAAAAAGTTCCCTTGGTCTGATGAGTCTCGATTTCTGCTGCGCCCACGGAGGGTAGGGGTCAGTTTTTGGGGTAAACAAAAATAAAAAGAAATGGACCACCCCTGCCTTGTTTTCAAGGGTTTCCGGGGATGGTGGTGGGGGTTTGTTTTGGTGGGGGGAAATTTTTTTTCTTGGGCCCTTTTGGGGCCCCTTGGTCCCTTTTTGGGGAGCATTTTTTTGCAACCCCTTTTTGAATTTTATCCCAAACAAAAATAAAAAAAAAAAAAAAAAATTTTTGGGGGGCCAGTTCGGGAAGGCAAAGGGGGTCCAACCCGTTCCTAGGCATGGGGGTTCCTTTTTAAAGGGGCCCGGGTTGAGTGTATATTAAATTTGAAAAAACCTGGAGGGGGGGTTTTTTCATATAAGGAAGGCATAGGTGATTTACCACTTTTAGATATTTCTTTTTAAAAAAAAGCCATTTCATTACAAAAAAGCCTCCCCAAATTTGGCGGACCGCGGGAAAGGAAAATTTGTTACCGGGAAATTTAAAAAATTTTCCCTAAATTAAAAAATTTAACTGGCAGAGGCCCAAACCCTTTAAATTTAAAAAAAATATGGGGGGTTAAAAGCCTTTTAGCCCTAGAGTGCTATTTTTTTCATTACACCATATGGTTTAATACTGAAGGGGAGGAAAAGAGGGGTTTAGTGTCTAACAAAGGAGTACATTTGATGTGTTGAATCCTAAAAATGTCTATTGGGGACTCTGGCTACAGCCTACGGAACCTGGACTAGAGGAGCTAATTAGGACACTTAGGTCCCTAGTGTTTATAGATAAATTAGACAGAGACATAGGGTGACGTCCCAATACGCAAGCGCCGTTTGTTTTTTTGTTCTATTTGCACCAAAATACTCAACCTCGCCATATACTTGATTGTAAATGAACTGTCATCCCATAGAACTATGCACATTATACACCGGGCACGACACATTGTAATGCACCTAAATATAATGCATTAACCCCTTCACGACCCTGGGCGTATGAGCACGTCCCAGGGCCGCTAAGGGGCTTTGCGGGTGATCGCCCCGCGAACCCCCCCCCCCCCGCACGGGCCGAGGGTGGTAGGGTAATCGCCGCTAATCCGGCAGTAAATACGCCTGGCGGGTGGCCCGCGTGGTGCTGTTTTACCCATCAGACACCGCGGCCAAAGATGGCCGCGGTGTCGAAATGAAGGGCCGATTCGGTGCCACGCACCAATCGGTACGGTCTCGGCACCGCTGCGCGATCCGGAGGTACGACCGGACCATTTGGTGGGGAGCCTTGTGAAGGCCCGCCCACTTCCCCTGGCCGGTTTCCCCCCTTCCCCATTAACCCCTTCCGACCTGGGCGTATGGAGTACGTCCCGGGGGCCGCTAAGGGGCTTTGCGTGGGGATCGCCCCGCCCCCCCCACCACCGCACAGCCGCCGGGTGTTGCGGCTGATCGCCGCTATACACCCGGCAGTAACAGCGCCGGCGGTGGGCTCTGCCCGCTGGCGCTGTTTAACCCATCAGAAACCGTGGCAAAGATGGCCACGGCATCTGAATGAACGCCCATCGGTGCCGCTCACCGATCGTTACGGTCATCCGACGACCGGACACTGTGGTGGGGAGCCCTGTGAAGGCGCCCGTCACTTACATTTGCCGGTTTGCCCCACTTCCCGGCCGTAGACGGGAAGGGGGGAAAACCGCCATCTTTGTACACCCTAATGCATTGCCTATGCAATGCATTAGGTTGTATTAACAATCGCGCCCCCTAGTGGTCAAGCACCATAGTGGGACTAAATGTTACATTAAAAAAATAAATAAATGAAGTTTTAAAGTACAAAAAAAAAGTAATAAAAAGTTCAAAATCCCCCAAAACTTTCCCCATTTTACAAATAAAATCTTTAAAAAATAATAAAAAAGTCCACCATTTTTGGTATCGCCACGTCCGAAAAAAGTTCTGATCTATAAAATATAACATCAAATTTATCCCGTACGCTGAACACCCTACAAGAAAAAAAAATATTCCAAATACCAAAATTGCGTTTTTTGGTCATTTTACATCAAATCAAAAAATGGAATAAAAATGATCAAAAAAGTCGCATGCATTCCTAAACTCTAGCGATAAAAAGTACAATTCAGCCCCAAAAAAATTTTACCCTCACTGAAGTCCGTAGGGTTAGTACAAAAAAGTTATTGGTCGCACAAACGGCGCCGTGGCGCAAATGTCAAAAATAGAAAATGTTTGGAATTTTTTTACGGTACCCAAAAAATAACGGAAACCCTACATGTTTGGTATTGCCGGATGCGTAAAACTGTAGAATACAGATAACACATTATATTTACCGGGAAAATGAAAGCCGTAAAAGCAAAATCACCCAGAAACATGGCGAAAATACGTTTTTTTTCACAATTTGTCCCACTTGGAAATTTTTTTTTGCGGTTTCCCAGTGTATTCTATAGTATTTGTGAATAACACCATTAGAAAGTACATCTTGTCCCACAAAATAAAAGCCCTCATGTGTCTATGTAGGTGGAAAAATAAAAAAGTTATGGGTTTCAGAAGGGCGAGGAGGAAAAACGAACGTGTCACAAAAAAAAAAACCCCCGGGTCCTAAAGGGGTTAAATATATTTGCGATGATACACTGTGCGCTCCTAAGAAATTGGCCTTGAGGCGCATTACATACATAGTAATGATCGTTTACGCCCCCGTTACGCAATGCGCTCGATGACATTACTTACATTGTAATGATTTATTATACGCCCCCCGTTACACAATGGCCATACACTAACACTGGGGTGTACCCCCCGAAGCATTATTTTATATGCAAGGTTACCAGATCCCAGTTTTTTTAAAGAATGAAAAAAATGGTGGACCGGGCCCCGTTTAGGGAATAAATCCTCGTGGGGGGGATTCCAGATGATTAAAAAAAAAAAAAGTGATTTTTTTCCCATAAAATATGCAAAGGGGGGACACCTAAGAATTACAGTAAATGTTGACGCGTTTGTCCAACCCTTTCTAGAAATTAAATTTACTTTAATAAAACACACAAAACTTTCCCTTTTTAAAAATAGATGAAACACGATTGGTGTATAGTAGGCCCAATCTTAATCAAGTTCTTTAAAATTAAAAAAAGCCTTTCAACAAGGAACCAATAATCAAAATTCAAAAGAAGAGGTAAAAAACAAAGAAAAAAACTATTGGTTAAGATATTAGGGGGAAATTCGTTTCCCCAATAAATTGAGATTTTTTGTTCATATACTCTTAAAAAATAAAGGCCCAAAAAGGGGAAAATTTTGATTCCTGTAAAAAAGCATATACGAGGTCCTGTTTGGGTTGGTTATTAAGAAGGAAAAATAAATTATCCAAAAACAAGCAACTATGGGGAAAAAAAGGGCGTTGTTTGAAATAGGGGGAGAATTGTTAAAAAAAGGACAGATGCATAAGGTCTTGAAAAGGACACCAAAGGCATTTACTGTGGCAAAATGACCAGTTCTAGAAGTTAATGTATAGGTTAACGCACATCATTAGGCACATATCTTTATTTAAAAGGGTTGTCTCATCTCACATTTTCTAGAGAAAGAGATTCTTTTCATGCACCCGTCACCCCCTGGTAAAGCTGTCTTAATTAGATATGAGTCGTTTATTCAGATTCTGCAATTAGTTAGTTAGTAAAAAATTCCCCTGTACTAGATCAAGAAGTTCGAGCTAAAGTAAACAGTAGTAATTTTTCCTTTTGTCTGAAAAATCAGAAAACACTACAATAAGGTCTCAGGCTGCTGGCAGTTCTTGCAGTTCTTTACCATATCCTGTATGATGACTTCAGTCCCTGCTATCAGATGAGACAAACGCAGGGAGAAAAGTAACAGGCGGTAATAGAGAACTGAAAACCCCAGAAGGTGTTTTAAAACATTTTTAGTCCCCAACAAAAAAAAATTTAAAAAAAAAAAATATTTGGAAAAGTCTTCATTTAGTGTTCCCTACATGTTGAAAACTAATCTTTATAGTGAGACAACCCTTTTAAAAGAAAAATTGATATCGATAGTGGTGAAGTGATGTGAAAAACCCCAAAAATGCCTGGCCCCCATTGTGCTTACCCATTTAGGCTTAAAGGGGTTTTCTAACTACAAAAATTCAAAATACGGGTTATTAAAAAAAAGTTTTTTTTTTAAAAAACATTGGTCATAGTTTTACTTTAGTAGCTATCGATGCAACAGGTTTCATAGTTATCTGTTTCCGAGGTCTTTTTTGTTATTGATGCGAAAAGCGGAGCTGAACTCACCCTGGACAGATGGGGGGGATGACGTGAACTAGTTTTAAGATTACTGCGTAAAAAAACCTTGTGTGCTATGAGGACTGAAAAACATGGGTTTATCTTTAACTTCTGGATAACAAATTCCTGCTTGGGCTTCGCCCCAATGGTTAAGCTAATCAATTTGGTGGGAAATTCCCTTTCAAAATTTAAATACTTTGTTTACTGTTAGTGATTAGCAACAGGCCTATCACGAACAATATGTGGAAAAGAAGGTACTTATAAACAATCACAGAAAAAAAGAACCCAAAAACCCCTTTGAAGTAATATAAATAATAAAACTAAAAAATATAAACCAAGAAAAACACAAAAACCCAAAATATCAGGTTAACAAAGGGATAACCAAAAAAAGGAGGGTATAAAAAATTCACCCGGGAAAATATCGACAAGGAAAAGGGAAGATTTGAAGAAGGGGATAAAGTGATACCCGATTTTTAAATGAAAAAAACAGGGGGAAAAAATTTTGGGGAAAATAGTTTTTTTAGGGTCGCCCTTTTCGGGGAGTTACCCCCTGAGGGGAATATGGGACTTTGGTAGGGATTTTTTTTGGGTTCAATTGTTTTTCTCTTCTACTTTATAGGGAGGTTTTCTACATACCCGGGACAAAAAAATTTGTGGTTTTTTTTGCATCCCATGAAGGGGCCCTTTGGGGTAATGTAAACTCCTTTCGGTTATTCCTTTTTTATAAAATAAAATATGGGTTTTGGGGGGTTTTTTTTTGGGGAATTTTTTTTGTCAAAACTTAAAAATTACATTTTAAGGCTATTTGGTTTTTATTTCGGATTTATTATAAAAAGGGACAAATTACTTGTTTTGTGTCATGCGTGCCCTTTTAGGATGCCTGTGCCTTGTGCGGTTCCCGCTATACTTTCACCATACCCGCGGGAATACCGCTCCGTGTTCCACCCGGGTCCATGGGTCCTGTGCGACACAAGCACCCCCTAGGGACTCTCAGCTATTTAAGGGACAGTGTCCCAATTACCTGCCTGGTGACGGTGACCCCTGGGTAAGTAGCTTTGCCCCTTCCCGGGGATTAAAATTTTCCTAATACTACCTTATTGATTTTCT
>JAODAL010077197.1:0-13355 GCA_025379985.1 Phyllomedusa bahiana | reverse complement strand
GCATATTTGTATTTGCCCAGAAAAACTTTTAAAGGGTTTGAATCTTAGTGAAAGTTTTAAAAAATGAATAGTGTCAATGTTTTAATTACCGTAAGTTACAAGTTTTTTAACTCCTTAAGGGCTTGTCCCACTGCACTGTTTTTCAGAGGGTTTTTCTTTTTTAAAAACCCGTTTTACAACTTTTTATGGCCCTTTAAAAGGAAAATCTGTGCAGGTTCCACACTGAATGGTTTTTCCGCCGGGGGTTTTTCTTAGCCCGCGGTGGTCCGAAGCATTAACTGGTGGACTCATAGACAAGTTCAAAAAGGGTTTTTTATTTTAATGTGCAGTCAGGGCCCTTTCCTGGGGCTAAATTGCATCAGGGGAGGTAAAGAAATTTGCCCCTCCCCCCCTTAAAATAATCCCCCCACGTGCAACACAGTGCTTCCCCATAGTTCCCCCGTACCTGAATTTTGCCCTGTCCCAGTTCCCCGTAGCCATATATTTCCCCCTGTAGGCATGCCCCGTACATTTTCCCCCTTTCCAGACAGTTGACCCCTGTAGTCATTGCCCCTGTAGCCGTTCCCTTGACCTGATAATTCCCCCGATCATTGCCCGTCCCCATGTAGTTCCCCGTATCAGAAAGTTCACTCCTTATCAGTTGCCCCTTAGCCTTTGCCCTGTGCCATGATAGTTCCCCCCTGTAGCAGTTGCCCCTGTAGCCAGTTTGCCCTGGCCTGTATTTCCCTGTACCCCATGATATTTACCCCTGTAGTCAGTTGCCCCTTCCTGTGGGGCCCCCTGTAGTCAGTTGCCCTTTGTACCCCTGAAAGGCCCCCCCCTCTTTTCAGTTGCCCCTTAGTCGTGCCCCTGTACCCATGAAAGTTCCCCCTGTAGCCAGATAGTTCTCCTAATCATTTGCCCTTGCAGAAGTAGTTCCCCTTTGTAGCCAGTTCCCCCCTGTTTTCAGTTGCCCTTGTAGCCATGATAGTTGACCTTGTAGCCAGTTGCCCTTGAAGCTAAGTATAATAAAATAATAAAAACTTACTTACCTTTCCAGGATACCTGCAGCGCAGCAGGTTCGAAGTCGGCATTCACTGTAAGTGGCGTGACGTCATCATGCCGCTTACACCCAGCACTCAGCTCCCGGGAGCCGTGACTTAGCATCACAGGGGGCGCGGGGAAAGCCGTGCACCCCCTGCGATGCTGCTGTGTATGTACAGCGCTCACTAAGCACTGATACATACAGGGGAGGAGGAAGGAGGGGAGCAATCTGTCCTGCCTCCTCCCTGTGCCAGCAGCTGCACTAAGTGTATGCAGCTCCTGGCTTTGATGCTGCATGGCGGTGCAGAGTCAGAGGCTAACCGCTGGGTGGGCGAGGCGGGTGGCGCCCCCCCTCGGGTACAGGGGGCCTCTATACCTATCTTCTGGGGAGTCTCTATACCTACTTACCGACTGTAGGTCTATATGATTAACTACCTACAGGGGAATATATAACAACCTATTTACAGGGACCAATATACATAACTACCCACAAAGAGTCTATATACCTACCTATAGGGGCCTGTATTCTTACCTACCTACAGGGGTCATATATACCTACTTTACCTGCTCACCTACCTACAGGGGGTCTATATAACTACCTACTATATTCGTACCTTTTAGGGTGGTCTATATATCTACCTACCAACTGGAGTGCCAACTATAGGGGCCTACATACCTACTGGGGACTTAAATACCTACTTACCTACAGTGTGTCTATATGCCTACTTAATAGGGGCCTATATACCTACCTCCCTAGTAGAGGTATCTATATATACCTAATGGGGTCCTATATACATATCTACCTAGTGAGGGGTCTAGATACCTTCCTTAATGCTGGATGGTTTATACATGGTCCACCATCCATTGACTGAACTGTCATACACCCAACTCTGGTTCACAGCAGTTTCAGATAGTTGGAGCAGACATTCAACTTGGTGCTCCCATCCTCTATCTTTTATCACCCCCCTTTCGGTTTCTAACATCTTTGCCATGTCTTTGGGTCTAACTGACTCTGTCCGGTGACTTCGAATGAATTTAGGATTCGGCTCAACTCTTTGACTGCCTCCTTGCCATGATAACATAGGAGGAGGTGATTTAACCTCTGAGGGCCTCCGGTAGGTTTTGACTTTGCCTGTCCCATGATCCCTTCTCGTCCCCCGTTCCCCTAGTTGGACGTTCCAATTAACAGATCCTCTGGATCCTTTCGGTACCTAATTGGTGTCCTATCATCTGGGGAAGCTACAATCGAGAATACCTAGTCCAATCTGGACTGCATATGTAAGTATATCCTCCAAGCAATATATATAACGCTACCAGGATAATACCTGTTACAGTCACAATGTCATACCACACTCCGGAACCCACACAGTCCTAAGATGCTTTTACCGTATCCTTATTCCCGTTTATCAGGCCCACCTTTCGAATCGTGTCCCAGACTATTCATCTATAGTCAGGCTCATACATTCAAGCCTAAAGACAGGAAAGACTCGACACCCCAAAAACCTTCAGGGCCTTAATCCTGTCCCTTTTTTCTTTTTATTCCCCACACGACTTGCCACTTAGTTTGTCATATTACCGGGGTTAAGCATAAGATCATGCCCCTCCTTTCAGAGCGCAGACACGTCTTAGTTCGCCAATCCCCTTCCCTAATTTAACAAACAAATGACAGCCTTATGCTTTCATACCATTCATACTTTCACTCAGCAAGTAGGTCAAGGTTCTTTGTCCTGCAAGGGGACTCACTACATAAGTATACCTCTCTCATATCCCGGATTCGGACCAATGGGACATAGACTCGGGGAAGACACGGAATAAATAAGAGCTTAATAAATAAATGCTCTTAACTGGCCAGGTTTTGTCCGTGCATTCCTTCGGTCAGATTCCCTGCGTTGCTTTGAGATCCAAGGATTATGGGTGTTACCTGATAGGTGTGGGTCCCTGTTCGGGGCGCCAGCTGATAAGTTCCTCCTTTTGGAGATCCTCTAGTTGCTGAGTGAAGCCCAATTGTTATGGCTCCAGACCCCGGACGCCTGGGCCTGCTATCACCTTTATCAGATATAGATACGATAACTTAGTATCCACACAAGACAGGTGTGCGCTTAACCAAAAGAACCCGTTTATTACTACAGCAGTATACTTATATAGCCTTGGTAATAATGACATGACTGACATGCGCAGTTAACCGGAGCACATACTTTTTCAGCTTACAGTGCATTGTTAAAAATAAGATACGCGGCTGAGTCCTGTTACAGTTTCAAAAGTCCATAAGATACACAGCTAAGTTTCATTAGCATGTCAAGCTCCTGAAGCGAAGGCGAGAGTCCTTGAAATTGTATCTTGTGGTGGACCATGAATTGTTTCTTGTGTCGGACAGGAGCTTTAACCCTTAACTTGACAATACCTACCTATCTTTCTAATTAAATACTTACTTATTGGGGCCTAAATAATTTACCTAGCAGGGGGCGGTACACCTACCTAATGGGGGCCTCTATACTTTTTCACTGGAAGGGCCAACCTACCTGTCTAATTGAGGATTAAGGGCCACATGTATGAAAACTGTTTAGGTCTAAAACTCTTTGTTGCCCATAGCAGCCAAAGAGCACCTATTTCATTACATATAGTGCTCTGGAGAAATGAAAGGGGCACGCTGATTGGTTGCTGTGGGCAACAAAGAGCGTTTTAGACCAAGACGGTCTTCATACATGTAGCCCTAAGTAAATTAAAGGGTGTTTACCTATCTGCCTACTTACTCCATTGGGGGTGTAACTACCTACAATATGCGGACACAAAACAAGATTCCCGACACATCTTGAGAAAGCGCGAGTGAGCGCTAAATGATCGTAGGTGATCTGTAACCTTCTGGTCCCCGTCCGGTTTTTAGCTATTATGCAATAAAGAAATGCTGCTGAGAAGACTGGTGAGTGCCGTCTGTTTATCTTTCTACGCTACCATTTTAAACGCTATCTGTCAGGACTTAGCACTGCCTGCAGCGATTGAAGAGAGTGATTTTCCCAGTGAGTATATCCAAGTTTGCAACTAAGTTTCTAACCAGTGAATAGGATACACTTGGTGCCGATCTACGTTTCTGTTTTCATTAAACAAGATTTAAACTTGGTGCATAAATAGAAGTTCCATACGCATTTGGAGATACTTTTCCTGTTTTGGTTACAAGGGGGTCATTATTACCATTAGCAGCGCTATGAATACGGAGTTAGTACAGAGGTAGGAATTGGTAGGGACGTGCTAGAAGAGTAACGTGCCAAGATGTTTGTGTCTACAGAGATGAGTCGAGGCTGGGAGAAGTTGTCATGGCTGTCTGGATCAGATGGAGAAAAAAAGGAAAGGGAAAACTCATCGGAGAAGATATCACCTGTAAGTTACTGGGTGTAACTTAATGTATTGTTACTGTAAGGAGGTAATGTTGGTTGTAGTATAATGATTTTTATTCAGTAACAGTATGGTAGTAATATTCAGTCACTCTGTGGTGGTGATAAGTGGCCATGATGTGGCGATACTATTCAGGCACTATGGGCTGATGATATGTGGTGCTATTATTCAGCCACTATATGGCGGTCATATATTTTTATTTTTGCAGTGGCGATGTTATTCAGCCATTATGTGGGAATTATATGTGGTGGTATTATTCAGTCACTATGTGATGGTGATATGTATTTATGCTGTGTCAATATTATTCAGTCATTATGTGGGGATGATATGTGGTGGTAAGATTCAGCCATTATGTGGTGGTATTATTCAACCACCATGTGGTAGTGATATGTGATGATTTTATTCAGACACTGTGTGGTGGTGATATATGATGACAGTGGCATAGTTACAGAGGTTGCAGCAGTCGCACTTGTGACTGGGCTTTTGAGCCAGGGGAGCCCACAGGCAATCGTCGCCACTCAGCTGAACTACACAGGGCCCTATATACAGCTACCTAACTACTGGGGGCCCTATATACACCTACCTAACTACTGGGTAGGGCCCTATATACACCTACTTAACTACTGGGGGTATATCCTATACATACCTGTCTAACTACTGGTGAGGGTCCTATATACACCTACTTAACTACTGGGGGGCCCTATATACACCTACCTAACTACTGGGGGGTGCCCTATATACACTTACCTAACTACTGACGGAGACCCTATATACAACTACCTAATTACTGGGGGACAGTATATACCTACCTACGAACTGGGGGAACCTATGTACCTACTTACATATGGGGGGCCTATATACCTACCAACTGGGGGCTCTACATTACCACCTACCTACAGGGGGAACCTATGTACCTACCTAATGGGGTCCTGTATACCTACCTACTATAAGGGGCCCTGTTTACCAATCTACCTACTAGGGGGGCCTATATAGCTGTCTATCTAGTGGGGAACCCTATGTACCTACTTATTAGACGGAGCCTTTGAACATATCTACTGGGGGCCTATGTACTTACTTACTGGTGGAGCATTATATACCTACTGAGGGAACCCCATATACCAACCTATTTATGCTCCTTTTAAGTAAATTAGACCCTAAACATTAGTCAGATAAGAAGGCAGACTCTTCCTATTAAGTAGGTAAAGTCCCCCTTCAGCATAGGGTTCCCTTCAGCTACCTATGGGGGCAAAGCCGTTCCTTGGGGAGGGGAGGCGGGCGATCACCCGAGGGGGGCGCCGCCCGCCTCACCCTCCCCGCGGTTAGCCTCTGACTCCCGGCAGCTGCACACATGTAGTGCAGCTGCCGATACAGGGAGGGGGCAGGACGGATCGCTCCCCTCCTGTCTCCTCCCCGTATGTATCAACGCTCAGTCAGAGCGCTGAAACATACACAGCAGCGTCGCAGGGGGGCGCACGGCTTTCACCGCGCCCCCTGCGACGCTGAGTCTTGGCTCCTGTGTGTCCCATGAGTCCCCGGGAGCTGAAATGTTTTTTGTGCAGAACTATACGTTGTATTTGGCACATATTTGCTTTTAAACTATATAAGGAGAAGTAGATACCTCCATTTTGGTTTCCTGCACCCGCCCACCTCCACAGGCTGTTATATCAATGCACTACGCTTTGAAAGGTTGGTGCTTTTTTTTATTTTTCTCTCTGCATTTTGGAGGCCGTTTGGCACAGTGAGAGGTCTGAAGTTGACCCAGGTGAGAGATAATATAGAGTAGGACCACCCAACTGAGATCCCGTTGTAAGCCGGGGGTGGCTTGAGCATTTTTTGGCCAAAAACATGCGGACCAAGAATCTCAAAGTTTTTTCATATATTGTAGATAGCATAAAATGCTCCTTTGGAGATTTCCATGTGTTTTTTTTGCCCTTTTTGCAGTGGTGTGCCACTGGTATTGGACTGTGTGCATATGTATATGTGCCGCAGCCATGCCAGTGGCACCCAGGTTCGCAGTGTTTTTTTCAGAAATGTTTTTTTGTGCAGAACTATACGTTGTATTTGGCACATATTTGCTTTTAAACTATATAAGGAGAAGTAGATACCTCCATTTTGGTTTCCTGCACCCGCCCACCTCCACAGGCTGTTATATCAATGCACAACGCTTTGAAAGGTTGGCGCTTTTTTTTTATTTTTCTCTCTGCATTTTGGAGGCCTTTTGGCACAGTGAGAGGTCTGAAGTTGACCCAGGTGAGAGATAATATAGAGTAGGACCACCCAACTGAGATCCCGTTGTAAGCCGGGGGTGGCTTGAGCATTTTTTGGCCAAAAATATGCGGACCAAGAATTTCAAAGTTTTTTCATATATTGTAGATAGCATAAAATGCTCCTTTGGAGATTTCCATGTGTTTTTGCCCTTTTTGCAGTGGTGTGCCACTGGTATTGGACTGTGTGCATATGTATATGTGCCGCAGCCATGCCAGTGGCACCCAGGTTCACAGTGTTTTTCTCAGAAATGTTTTTTTGTGCAGAACTATACGTTGTATTTGGCACATATTTGCTTTTAAACTATATAAGGAGAAGTAGATACCTCCATTTTGGTTTCCTGCACCCGCCCACCTCCACATGCTGTTATATCAATGCACTACACTTTGAAAGGTTGGCGCTTTTTTTATTTTTCTCTCTGCATTTTGGAGGCCGTTTGGCACAGTGAGAGGTCTGAAGTTGACCCAGGTGAGAGATAATATAGAGTAGGACCACCCAACTGAGATCCCGTTGTAAGCCGGGGGTGGCTTGAGCATTTTTTGGCCAAAAACATGCGGACCAAGAATCTCAAAGTTTTTTCATATATTGTAGATAGCATAAAATGCTCCATTGGAGATTTCCATGTGTTTCTGAGTGTAAGACGTCACGCCGCTTACACTGAACCCCGGGGACCTGGCCGTGCTGCGGGGATCATGGAAAGGTAAGTAAATTTTTATTATTTTAAAATCCTTAGCTACAGGGGGCAGCTGGCTACAGGCGGCAACTGGCTACAGGGGAAACTGGCTACAAGGGGGCAACTGGCTACAGGGGACACAGGCTACAAGGGGGACACACGCTCCACGGAGGACACTGGCTACCGGGGGACACTGGCTCAAAGGTGGCAACTGACTAAAAGGGGGAAACTGGCTACAGGGGGAAACTGGCTACAGGGGGACACTGGCTACAGGGGGACACTGGCTACAGGGAACAACTGGCTACAAGGGGGCAACTGGCTACAGGGGGGACACTGGTTACCAGGTGGCAACTGGCTACAGGGGGCAACTGGCTACAAAGGGGCAACTGGCTACAGAGGGGACACTGGCTACAAGAGCGGGAACTGTGTACAGGGGGCAACTGGCTAAAAGGGGGACACTGGCTACAGGGGGCAACTGGCTACAAGGGGACAACTGGCTACAGGGGACACAGGCTACAAGGGGGACACTGGCTACAGGGGCAACTGGATACAAGGGGGACACTGGCTACAGGGAGACACTGGCTACAGGGGGACACTGGCTACAAGGGGGACACTGGCTACAGGGGGAAACTGGCTACAAGGGGGACACTGGCTACAGGGGGCAACTGGCTACAGGGGGACACTGGCTACAAGGGGGACACTGGCTACGGGGACAACTGGCTACAGGGACAACTGACTACAGGGGGACACTGTATACAGCGGCAACTGGCTACAGGGGCAACTATCATGACTGCTGGGGCTACTATCTGGTTACAAGGGGGTATTACATGGCTACAGGGGCAACTATCATGGCTGCAGAGGCAACTATCTGGCTACTGTGGCAACTATCCTGGCTAATGGGGCTACTGTCTGCTTACGTGTGGGTATTACATGGCTACAGGGGGCAGTTATCTGGTGAAGCACTGTGTTGCATTGTGTCGCATTATTTTACGGAGAGGGGGGGGGGCAAATTTCTTCACCTCGCCTTGAGTGCAATTTAGCCTAGGAACGGCCCTGTATGGGGGGCACTATATAGCTACCTATTGGTGGGGCCCCTTTATATTTACCTTCTGAGGGGAACCCTATACTGAACTTAACTTCTAAATAGGAAGAGTCTGCCCATTCATCTGACTAATTTTTAGCATATAATCAATCTAAAAGGAGCATCTACCTATTTGCCTGCATAATTTTTTTGGGGGGAGGGGAGCCTGCCCACTATATGAGGTGTGTTCCTACCTATTTTTGACACAAATGAGGGCTCTATAGTTAGTTGGAGGAACTTTCACTGGTAATTACCATTATATAGTCACTGTGTGGTGATAATATACAGTCTGCAGTCTGTATACTGGTAACTGCCACTATGTGGTCACTTTATGGTGGTAATAGTGGTCTAAATGTAACGACTTAAATTCATTAACAGTATGATAGTATTATTCAGACTGTTTATAGTAGTGATATGTGGTCATGATTTGGTGATATTATTAAGTGCTTGTATATTGTTGTTATTTATATAAATGGTCTTGGCATACTGGTTTTCTCAGTAACATTATGATGATATTAATCACTAAATGGTATTGATATCTAGTATATTATATAGTCCTTGTATATTGTTGTTGGCATTATTGATCTTGATATACTGGTTTGATCAGTAACATTATGGTGGTATTAGTCACTATATATTGGTGAGATGTGGCGATAATGTGGCCCTTGTATACATACTGACCCGCAGAATACAGATAGCATGTCAATTAAACACAAACTAAACCCCAAAAAACAAAGGCACAATTGCATTTTCTTCTATTCGACACTCTCTGTCATGTCAAGTAGGAAACCTGCTGTTGAAAAGTATTGGTCCACAGCTGTTGTCTGGGGGTAGGCAGGCCCAAGTTGATATTTTGAACCTGTGCCCATGAGTCTTGAGCTACACCCCTCTGTGATGGTATTATTCAGCCACCCTTGTGGTTGTAATATGTGGTCAATGGTGGCAATATTTGGTCTTAGTGGACTTGTAATATTGACCTTGGGATTCTGGTTTTATGTAGTGGTGCTATTTGGTAAATATATGGCCATTATGTAGTGGTTTTATATATAGGATTTAAGCTTTTTGAGTATTTTTTTTAAATAAAATGTATCATTTTGGGGGTATCTTTATAGACCTTTTATATTTACTAACCAATGATCTGCTACTTCAGCCCACTTAGAATTAGGTAAGAAAGATGCAGAAGCTTGATTACAGGTTATTGTGATGATGTTATCACACTACTCTGTATTAGTTGACACAAGACTGGACGGGAGCACTGCACAGATGGTAGAGGCAGGAAGGCAAAGTACTGTAGTTTTGGGGTGGGCCCTAAGCATCCCAGTCAAATACTGGGCATTTGTCTTTATTCAGCCTTACAAACTATGTAACATGCGGCAATTGTTTACCTCAGCAATCACATGCCATATATAAGAGCCATGACAGCTGGAGCCAGTAATTGGCATATGGTCACATGAGCAAGGAACTTGACTGCTGGGGGACACCAGAGAACTGGAACCAATGGAGAGAGAAATGAGTACTTGACTTTTCATTCCTACATAGTCTCAGGCAGTAGGGGGTGTTCCAAAAAGCTCCAGAAGCCTCTTTAATGGTGTCTTTGAGCTGGGATTACAATTTACCCAAAACATAATTCTAGACTAAGGGGGTTCAGGATGCCATGCTTGCTGTTTTATGAGAATTTGTGAGGGTCCTAGCTTATATGTCAGAGGATTCCTCCTGCCACATAGTCATAATAATATGGCTCTTCATTTTTTTCCTCTCAGCCATCCAAAAGCCATAATCTTTTTTATTTTTATCTACATAGACATATGAGTGCTTGTTTTTTGCTGGACAAGATGTTATTTTTAATGGTTCCATTGATTGTACCATATAATGTACTGGCAAACCAGAGTTGAAATGTGAAAAAAAAAGTTTTTTTTATACTTTTATTTTTTTTACTTTTACTTGTATTCCCTCTGGGTATCTGATCACAAAGGGGTGCGATCGTTTGTACACCCTTCTGGCACTTCCAACAAAAGCAATAACATGGCAGCTATTCATTAAGCTTCCAGTTGCCATGGCAACCGCTAAGTACCCCACGACCTCATCATGGGGATGCAGATTCATTTACACATTGGTTAAACAGCAGGGATCAGAGCCAGCTCTGATCCCTGCTGTTGGTGGTGGACATCAGCTGCAAAAATCAGTCGACACCCACCTCATATGGAATGAATTCCATATTCCCTTAACAGCATTATGACGTACCAGTACGTCAAATGTCGGTAGGAGGTTAACAATCAATGTGTTTGTGTAAAGTAAACCACCAGAATTGAATGATTAGTGCCTTCTATGAAAAACCCCTTGAAGAAAAAAAAGTTGTTTCAAGGGCAGTATAGTTCTATTAATTCCTTCTTTTTATTTTAGGGTGTCCGTACGTTATGCAGCTGACCTGCAGTAAATACAGCGAAGATGCAGAAAACGTGTTTCTTCATGAATGGAGTAGGTTTTTTGTTTTTTTTTATAAATTAAATTGAATTTGGAACAAGTGATATTTGACATAATTAAAAACGCCTGTGTTTTTTATTGCCACATGCATTTTTGGTGCATTCAAGAAATGTAGCATTAAAGCCCAGCCTAAGGTTCACACATAATGTTTTTGTTACATTTTTCAAATGTATCAAAGTAGCAGGAGACAAAAAAAATGTGCATTAGTTTTTCAATTAACATAAATTTCACCTGGGTTCCAAATTAATTAATTTTCATTTTTGAATTACAAAAACAAGTGTATTAAAACAAAGCATGCATTTTTATTGCATGTGCTTTTGAGGTGTTTTTTAGCCCCTTACCAACATTGGACATATGAATACGTCATAGTGCCAGTAAGGAGCTTAGTAGCGAGATCGCAATGCTAATTGCAGCTAACACTCGGTTACAGCGCGGGATGGTGCCGGTGCTATCCCACACTGTTTAACCCCGTAGACGCCGTGGCGTCTAAATCAATGAGAAACAGTGCTGAGCACTGTACGTCACTCCGATCGTGGTACCTCTGGCGAAATCGGTAAACATGGGAGCTGGAAGCCTTGTTAAGACTTCCATCGCTGCCATGTTTTCTGTTTTACTACTTTCTGCCCCTGTATCTATGGTAATTTTTTTAACATCAAAACCAATTTTATCCTCGAAGAACTGTTATGTTATAAAATAGTTTGAATTCTACAATATGTTTCCCAGCTTGAGACAAGAATAATACATTAGTTGTGTGTTCACTTTATGACAGATGGATATGAGTATTTTATGGAAGAAATATGAATACAGGGTAATCTCTCACCAGCAATGTTTTTTCTTTCAAGGGACACTTCCATCAGAAATGAGTATTTTTGTTAAAACCAATATTCCTGGAAAACATTTTTTTTTTAAATTTTTGGCAATATTTATTCTTATTTCAGTCATCCTATGCAGGTAAAAAATTGCTTATACAATTTTTGATGGAATCCTAAAGAAAGGAAATTTCTGAATGGCAGAGCAGATTATTCCCACTTTACTGTTGGTGCTGCTTATTTATATGTAGTTTCATTACAAATAGAAGGTAATGACATAATGATTCCTAGTCTGCTGGTTCTGGTGGTTCCCCCAAGTGGGCCCTGAGTTCTGGCGCATATTTTTTCTTTTTCAAACGTAGCTTTATTAATAGTCATAATAGAAATAACATTATAAAGGAAAGTGCCAGCAAATAAGCAAATATCATCTAATACAAGAGACATATATGGTAACACTATCAGTAGGTCATTATCCGGATACTGAATCACAAGTGATTAATATTAGATCTTCTAGAAGAAGGATTACCAATTTGACCAATCATTAACCGTAGGTTAAGCAAGCTAGGCTAGTACTTTGTAATGACAACCAGGTGTAAAATATCTAACTGCAAAGAAATAAAAGAAGTAAAAAAACCATAAAACTTCCACAACAAAGAATATAAACAGACATCAGAGACCATTCGGACTCGACCCAGGCAGACCCCCCACAAGGTGCACCACGTTTGGGAGATGGTAACACCAATGAATATGCATAAGTCCCAAGAATCAGATCCATAAACACCAAGCGAACTCACCTAATGCTGTGGTATTCTGGAGATGCGGTAAACATGATCCATTCCCTCCAAACCCTGTCATACCTATCCCTAGATTGAGTTTGATTCACTCGGATCCCCTCCATCCTCTGCAAACAAAAGACCTCTTTAAGCCACTCTGCTATGGTAGATGACTGTGTAGACCTCCATTTCCTTGGAATAAGGGCCTTCGCTGCGACCAGTAGGAAGATCATCAAGCTTCCCTTAACACTAGAAGTCCCAGAGAGGGGTCATTTAACATTTCTACCTTTGGAACCCAGAGACAGGTTGAATGACCTGAAGGATTTAAGCAAACAACCTATAATCACCGTCTTCTGTTCTTAAGTAAATAAGGCCATTACTGTCACAACACAGGAGGTTATTTACAATAGGCTGCTGAGGGGGGCTGTGTGTGTGTTGTGTGTGTTTTGTGTGTGTGTGTGTGTGTGTGTGTGTGTGTGGTGTGTGTGTGTGTGTGTGTGGTGTGTGTGTGTGGTGTGTGTGTGTGTGTGTGTGGGCATGTGTGAATAGCATTTCAGTAGCTACGATTTTTTAATGATTTTTTTTTTCTGCACCCATTGACTTGAAACTAAATATACAAAAATTTAAAAAATACAAAAGAACAACTGGGTTTTTTGTATCCATGCTTTTTATTTTTGTTTGAAAATAATAAAAAAAAATAAAAGGAATAAAACAATTCCACACCTATTTACAATAGGGTGCTGTGGGGGGCTGCGTGTGTGTGTGAGTGCATGTCCTTCTTGTGTGACTAGCATTTCAGCACTCACTCAGCTCTGGCGCACTGTCGGAACATACCCGGGACTGCCGGGGGAGTCCCTGGTACA
>JAODAL010077196.1:0-13355 GCA_025379985.1 Phyllomedusa bahiana | reverse complement strand
CCAACAGCTCCAGGTGACAGGCAAAGTCCCCATCCCTATTTGCCATCCGGCCAGACTCAGGAAATAATAGGAGGGGAAGAGTGTGGGGGGAAAAGACACAGACAAGGACAAGACAAGTGTAAACAGACAAGACACATCACAAACTGTGCTCACTCCTGGAGTGCGAAGAACGGGCGCCCAGCCTGCCCTCTGAGCACGTGTCAGAATCATCGCGTGTTCGCAAATCTCCATTCTCAAGAGATTAGTGGTGTTCCTGCCATTTGGTTTTCTAGATACCATGCTGTGAGGCCAAAACAGTTCTTCAGTTTGAGTTTTATGTGTGTTGGGAGGACAGCTATGAAAGATGCCCATATCAAGAAAAATTGTTTGGTTTTCCTTTCCTTATGGGCCACTGTCTCTATCCAATCCATTCTAAAGATGTGAGAGAGCTTTTCCAAGAATAACCGCATGGGAGGTGGTCTGTATCATCCAGTAATGTAGGATTGTTTTCCTGGTGGCAGCGGAAATGTAGAACCACAACTTTTTCGACATCAACGATGTGTGGCTATAGTTAGAGGAGAGGATTCCAAAAATGCCCCAAGACGCATCCCTTGGGCATGATGGAAGCAAGTGAGTCGTCGTGAATGTTCGAACTGCAATCCAGAACTGTTGGATTCGTGGACATGCCCATATGCAGTGGAGTAGATCGGCGTGAGGCGCACCACACTTTGGATATTTGTGGCTTCCCGGGTTTCCTATCAGAAACCCCCTATGTGGCGATACATAGGAACGATGAGCTATATTAAAGGACATCTCCCAATACATCATTGATGGGAGATATTTGGCTGCTTTTGTTAAAGATTGTACGATGGCCGTTGGGGTGAGTGAGTCTAGTTCCCTCAACCAGTAGCTGAGGCCATATCCCTTACGAGTATAGTTTATGGGGGATCTGAGTAATTGGTAAAAAACGTATGATTAAGCGCTTGTTGCGTTGTGTGTACCTTGTAATGCAGAGGAATGGGTCATCCCAGTCTTGCTATCCCAAGGTTTGTACGACGGTATATACATAACTACATGCTTGCATATAGTAGAATGGGTTTGAGGTAAGGCTCGTGTATTGGATTCTAGCCTCGCCAAAGGTCATGGGCTGTCTGGTTGTGATATTGACCTAGGAGGCAATCTTTCGAATTCCCGACCGTCACCATCTCCCAAAGTGGCTATGTGCGTTCCCTTCCTGGAAGTCAGGGTTTTTAACCAGTTGTAGAAGAAGTGAAGAATTAGGATAGAGACACAGGAGCTGGCTCGCTTGGTTCCATGTACGCCATGTGGACATAACTAGTGGGTTGTGTCTGACTTGCTTGGGTAATGCTGTGTATGCGAGGTGGAGCAAGTTTGTTAAGGCGATATCTGGCGCGAATTGAGTGTCCAAGTTGATGTCAGTTCAGTAAAAGAATTGGAATCGACAACCAGTCACCTACCACCCTTAAATCCACCGCTAGATTATATAGTCGAAGTTGGGGGAAATTAATTCCTCCGTTTGATCTAGGTTGGCTAAGGATCATTAGGCTAATTCGAGGCCGCTTGCCGTTCCAAATAAATTTTCTGAACACTGCTTCTATGATTTTGATTTCTGCTGGTCTGAGGTACAATGAGAGTGACTGCAGTAGATACAATAGTTTGGGGAAAATAGAAATTTTAATAAGATTAGCTCTGCCTAGAGATGACAAAGTCAGTTTCCCCCACGTAGAAAGTAACCTCTCTGTTTGTCTAATAAAAGGGGATAGATTTTACCTAGAGATTTGATTGCACCGTTTGGGAATTTGCACCTCCAAGTAGTCAAGAGATTCTTTTTGCCACCTAAATGGGTAATTATTAGCCCAGCTTGGGACTGACGGACCCTTTAACATTAGTGCCTCAGACTTGGGCTCATTGACCCTTAATCCCGACAGGGAGCCATATATACGTATATCCTCCAGGACTATCTCTAATGATCTCCTTGGATTAGATATGTATAATAAAATATCATCTGTGAACGCCGAGATCTTAAGGCACCTGCTTCCTATCTGTATGCCATCAAATTTACTGACCGTCTCCAAATGCCTTAATAGTGGGTCCAGTGAAAGGTTAAAAAGGAGGAGGGATAACGGGCATCCCTGCCTAGTGCCTCTATGTACCGGGATGGGAGAGGGGGGGGGGGTGACATAACGATAATGATGTAGTAGAGTTTTGTTGATTTAAATGCAGAAAGAAAAGGAAACGCTCTCCAAAACACCTATGCCTGAGGCATGTGTTAAGATAAGTCCATGACACTGAGTCAAATGCTTTCTTAGCATCAAGGCTGAGAAGCATGGTCACCGGTCGGGACCCATCCAGGTGTTGTGTGGTTGCAGCAATTGCTTGGTGTATTCCGACAGTGGAATGTCTATTTTTGAGGAATCCTAATTGTGAGGGAGTTAGTAAGGATCCCAACATGGTTTGGAGATGGTCACCCATAATCTTTGTCAAGATCTTGTAGTCCTGATTTAGCAGAGCAATTGGTCTCTAGGAGCTCAGTGCATTAGGGTCCCTGCCAGGCTTCAGGGTCAGAACCAGATCCGAGGCATAGAATTTTACAGAGTGAGTCTCACCACTGTATACACTATTAAGGTAGGCTGTTAAGTACGAGACTATGTCTTGATGTAGAATTGTGTAGTATTCAGTGGGCAATGTTACGGTTCCGGACGCGGAAGTGGATCCACTGGACCACCGCAAGCGATGGTGTAAGCCACGCCAGGGAACGGAATCTAAGTAGGTCCGGTTTTCACCAGAGCCCGCCGCAAAGCGGGATGGACTTGCTGCGGCGGGAGTCTACCAGGTCGTTACCCCTGACGTGACTTGCTTGCGGTGGCAGCCGAAGTATAGCGTGGTGCAAAATCGTCAGGCAGGCTCGTAGTCGGGGTCAGGCAGGAGGTCAGGGCAGGCAGCTATGGTTCGTGGTCGAGGACAGGCAGGCGGTCAGGGCAGGCGGCAGAGATACGTGGTCAATAGACGGAAGCAAGGGTACGGTACACGGTAGATCAGGACAAGACAATAGGAACGCTTTCACAATAGGCAAGGCACTAAAGATCCGGCAGGGAGCGGGCGGAAGCGCCCAGGTGAAATAGAGGCAGTGCCCGGCAATTACCCAATTACCGGCGCACTGCCCCTTTAAATCTCACAGAGCCGGCGCGCGCGCGCCTTAGATCACAGGGACGCGCGCGCCGGACAGCAGGAGACTGTGAAGAGACAGGAGCGAGGCCGGGTAAGTGGAGATATGCCGGGGAACGAGTGCGCCCGCCGCCCGACACCCGGGCGGCGGCGGCACCCGTCCCAGGGACCGGGGCAGAGCCGCGGCGGCGCCCACAGGAGCGATCGCGGGCGCCGGACGCAACAGGCAAGCTGTCTGGTCCTGGTGTTTTGGCATTTGAGAGTTGTCTTATAGTGTCCCTGACTTCGGACTCTATAATCTCCGAGTCCAGGAGCGCTTTCTGTTCCGAGGTTGGCAATTGGAGCCCATGGAGAAATGATCATGTTTTCTGTGAGGCTGTATAAAAATTTGTGAAGTGTTGGGCTCGAATTTTTTGTATATCTCCCAGGTCTTGGGTTAGAAGACCTGTGTGTGGGTTAGTAAGGGTGTGTATTGGTTTATGTCGGGATTTAGGTTATATCTGCGAGCTGGAGTAAAATACAGGATGTGTATTTATCATATACAGACATCTTCATCAAACAGAGTCTGTACATTTTTGATGATTCAAAACACTTTATTGACGAAATGAAGCAAATAAAATACAAACATTTGGAATAAAAGAAAAACCTGGAAGGTCCCAAACATAGAGAACCATAAATCGGTAACAACAGCCACATGGGCTATCTTTTGTGAGTTTTCCCCTATCTTTTGGGAATTTTCAGTGATCTGTGCTAACGCCATGTTGATAGAGGATAGTATCATGTCTAGACATTTGTCTAAATAGGGCGTCAACATTCGGGTTACTTCCTGCGCCATGGCGACAGCATGGTCTAGGTCGGAAGATGAGGAAGCTGCAGGACTGTTCAGTGCTGACAGATCTGGGGGGGGTTATGTCTCCACTTGTCATCAGCTCTTGGGTGGTTTCTATCTGATTTGGCTTGGTGCAGGCCAGTTTCGGTTGTTGTGTGTCGTTTATATTCTTGTGCTTTGTCATTCTTCTGCGGTCTGAAGAGGTGGAGAATGCAAGTCGGGTTTTCCTTTGTGGTAGCGGTGTCTGGATAGGAGTGAGAAACTTGTCCATGACACAAGTGAGCAAGAATAGCAGAAGGGGGAGAGACCAGAGTTTGGGCGCCGAGTTGTGGACGATCACATTTATGGGGCCATGGTCATGCCCCGGGGACTGCGGTGTAAGAATCAGATATCCCGGGCAGTTTGAAAAGGAGGTTAGTACTGAACAAAGCTTCTGTATGTATCTGGATTTACAAGGCGGTGGATTGGTAAAACTAGTCAGCTTTAGGTGATGGGAGAAGTGGTTCTCCTCTGTTCACCACCAAGTGTCAGTGTATGTAGTCGTATCCAAGTTGTTGGTGTAGTACTCAGAGTTGTTGCTGGGTGGCACCTTTACATGAGATATTCCCAATGAGCTGCTTCAGCAGGCCTTTTTCAGACAGAGGAAGATATGCCTTCTCTATATTCGCCACTAGATGGTGGTATAGCTAGCTGGTGTCAAGATAAAGGTGTGTTGCTCAGAGTTGACACTAGATGGCACTCTTTGACAAGTTTTGGAGAAAGGCTTCAATTTGCTCAGCCAGCCTCAGCTTATAATGGCCCTGTTTTGACTTTAGGGGCGACATGTATGAAGATCGGAGCGTCGGAGCGCCCGTTTTCGAGCACTCGAACGTGAAAGCTGCGCCTCATGTATGTCGGCGCCCGAGGAGGTGCGCTCATACATGCGGTGTAAAATTCCCTGCGCCTCGCCAGTGTGTGAGGTGCAATGCGGGACTTAGGCGCAGAAGGACTGCGCCTAACATGTATTCCGATTCGAGACAGGCTGGAAATCAGCAAAAAATCATTAAACATGTTAGTGAAGAGCAAAAAGAGTTGTCTTTCAAATGAATGAATGAATAAAGAGAAAAAGCAAAACTGTCTAAAAGCGATTAAATGTATTGAAAAAGTGGATCATTTAAAATCAAAGGGAAAATATATAAGATCGCTAAAGAAATACATCTCAGTCTCAGCTCCGTGAGGCATGGAGTATGAATCCAAAAAATCGTTTTTATTAGGTGTAAAACATTATCTGAAAAAGAGCTCAAACCTTCTAAAAAATACATAAATAAAATCACTAACAAAAAATCAAGAACGGCGCAACATCAGGAATTGGGATAGGAGCGACAGTGAACCATTAAAACCTATGGAGTAGTGTTGACCAATCAAATGAAAAGGCGGGACAGTTCAAAATACAGTAAAAAAAAATTCAGAAAAGAGCTGATTGGTTGAACTAGCGGGGGCTTGGATATCCCGGCCAATCAGAGCGTGAGCTACTTTGTCCCATTGTACTCTATGGAGAGATGGGAGCACTGAAATCTCGGCTCCATGAGGCGTGGAGTATTAGTAAATAAATCGTTTTTATTAGGTGTAAAACATTCTCTGGAAAAGAGCTGAAACCTTCTATAAACATACATCATTCAAATCCCTAACAACGCGTTTGTCGCCGAGACCGGCGCTACATCAGGAATTGGGATATAGAAAATTGCCGGGAAATACAGTAATTCAAATTCTGTAGGCGCTTCTCATTGGTCGGCAGAAACCAACCAATCAGACTAGGAGCGACAGTGACCCATTGTAACCTATGGAGTAGTATTGACCAATCAAATGAAAAGGTGGGAGAGTTCAAAATAAAATAAATAAAAACGAAAATAAAGAAATAAAAATGAATTTATTGAATTAATATTTATTTGTTTATTTTCGTTACCCCCATATTATTGTTCATTTATTAGAATCGGTGCAACTTATGAGTTTTATCTTTTTGTTTTCTCCCATGTACAGTTTTATTAAGATTGCATTAGAAAACCCATAAGAGCGCGCCGCTCCCCAGGCCCAAAATAACCACGCCTTTTTTTTTAAACAAAGCCAATCACAAACCCGAGCTCGCCGCATTTTTTTTCCCCATAAAATCTAGAAAAATAGTCAGCCGCGATGCTAACAGACAGCCCTCTTCCCCCCAACCAAATCCATCCCAACAATATTTCCCATAGACAGTAATAACTTTTGGGCCCCTTCTATTGCCCCCTTTTGCTCCACTAAAAATAAAACCACTACATAGTTTTGTGGATTCTATCTCCCGCCTGGTCTCAACCAATCAGCTTTGTCTTCATTTTTTCTGTATTTTGAACTCCCCGCCTTTTCTTTTTGATTGGTCAAATACTACCCATATTATAATGGGTACTGTCGCTCCTACTTTTGGCGGGTTTAGGGCGACCAAATGAAACTTTTACAAAAATTTTTGAAATACTGTTTTCCCGGAAATTTTTCAATATCCCTTTCCTATGTGCCCCAGTCCCGACACAAAAACCGTTTTATGATTTTATTTATTAGTTTATAAATTTTTTTAGCTTTTTTCCAGAAATTTTTACCCTAATAAAAAACGATTTTTTTACAAAATACCCCCATGCCTCCCCGGAGCCGAGTTTTCGTGCCCCCATCTCCCATAACAAACCAGGGGGAACAAAGTACCCCCCCTCTATTGGCCAGGATTCCCAAACCCCTCTAGTTCAATCATCCTTTTCGCATTTTTACGTTTTGACCTGTCCCGCCTTTCATTTTTTTGGTAAAACACACCCCATAGGTTAAAGGGGTCACTGCGCTCCTATTCTGTTGGGCTGGTTTATGCCACCAATGAAAAAGCGCTTACAGAATTTTGAAATACTGTTTTCCCCCCGGGCAATTTCAATATAAAAAATTTCCTGATTTGCGCCGTTATTGTTTTTTTTATTTATTTTATTTTTAAATTATTTTAAAAGGGTTTGAGCTCTTTTTAGAAAATTTTTTTACACCTAATAAAGGCGTTTTTTTGAAAAACACCATTTTCAGGGAGCTGAGAGGGATTATTTCTTTTGGCGACTTAATTTTTTTCCCTTTTAAATTTTTTAAAGATAAATTTTTTACAATACTTTTAATCTTTTTTAGACAATTTTGATATTTATCTTTTTTAAAAATAATTTTAAACAACAAATTTTTTATATTGTACTGTTGTAACAGTCCCCCTAGAGCACATTTTGCCCCATTACGTTCAGCTTCACTTCGCCTCCTCCGGCTCAGGTAGACCACATTAAACGAGATCTCCGTCAAGCGCAATCGCCGCATTTTTGCCGACCCGCGATCATGCAGCATCGAGTATTCAAATGGGGGTCCCGTCCCGCCCCAAAAACCCCCCACTTGCGCCCATGGCAAAGCCCCTTCATTTGGGCCACCCCCAAAGTGGCAAGGTTGCGCCTAACTTGCATCACTGCGTCCACTGTGGATTCGGCCCCTGGTGGGGCCCGCATTTTTCCACCAGAAATCGGGCGTAAATCCCGATCATACATGTCGCCCTAGATGCTTAAAAACTGACATTGTCCATTTAGATTATAAGCCTGTTTCCAAGAAATTTTAATACTTAGTGATGCCACTGGTAGGGAGTGGGGAATGCCGTTTAAACCCGTTACGGAGAACGACCCTTTCTTTCCTACACTGTTTATAACATTGGGTGGCAAATATTGCCTTGGGATTTTTTGTGTAGGAGGGTCTTTCAAGAGACTCAATATTTAGTAGGATTTCTTTTCTCCAGCCAGTGATAATTTTGGAGCAAGATATTATTTAAATTTATTTGTGGAAGGGCTTTAAGCAGAAAGGACCTTTCTGCGTGGGTTTATACTATTGGGATTTTGCAGTATCTCCCACCCAAAAATGCTTTTGGCCAAAAGGAAATTAGCAGCAAGTCCCCGGGAAGGAACCTGGTGTATGGCTTTTCCCCGAATGGAGTCCTGATTGTTTAACAAAAGGGATTTGGAGCTAGAGGGACGTTCACAAATGTCCGCCGTTCCCCGCCACTTCCCCCCCCCCCCTCCAACTGTGGGGGGGAAAGACAGCCGGCCCCCGTTTTCCCCCAAAACTGTCCGTTCTGGGTGCTGTTTCCCCCTTCTCTTGGGAAGAGTAGGGCCCAGGGGCAATCGTCATTGGCTTGTCCCTTGACACAATGTGCAAAAAAAGTAGTAGCTCCCATTTAGTGTTTTGGGCTGCCCATAGTATGCGGAGCAGGTACACTGCGCAGCAAGGGAAAATGGCCGACCTTCCCCCCCCCTTTTTCCTCACCAAGCAAAAGCACCCCCTGCTACTGCCCCCTATGGCCCCAACGGGGTTTTCAGGGGGTTCCGCTGTCTCCCCGGTACCCTCACTCCCGTTTTCTCCCGTGTCGGGTAAATAATGAGGGGCCTGATGCCCTCCCTCTCTGCGCAGCGGATCAGTGATGGCGGATCCGCGCGTCCGCCTTACCGAGGTATCCCCCCACGCCCCACCTGCCCCCTCCGATCCCGTGGGCAGATCGAGATTCCTCGAACTTGAATTTTTTAAACCCTTTGCTCATCACTAGTCAGGTGATCTAACTGCATCAGGCATTGTTGTGGAAAAACCTGGCTGATCCATACCTGATTTCCCCTTGACAAAGGATTCCCACATTTCAGGTGGACAGTATTCTCTTTTGGTAACATGGCCCCCAATACACTGAACACCCGTTGATGAATTTGGGGGGGGCTGGGAGGACAGCTTTTTCATGGGAAAACCCGGGAATTGCGGCCACAAATACAGTTTGGGTGCCTTTATCCACGGATCTTCTATGTGATTGGTAAGTCTTTTCCCAAAGGGCCTGATTCAGGACTGCTCCGGGGCTGGGGCTTCTCCGGGGGAGGACAATGGGGCAGATAAGCACGGGGCCCAAAGGGCTACATAGGGTGACTCTAAAGTACTTGAGTTTGTCTCCTTCCGGAGGTGAAAAAAAAAGGGTCCCATTTTTGGGCCTGCGAGGGCCCCAAAAGGGTTGGGGACCAGAAGTCACATTCTGCTGGATGGGACTATTCAGCTGTCACTACCAAAAAATCACATGCAGCGGCCATCTGAAACAATTGACTCTGGGGATTTCCCTGCCCCCAAACTCCACTGTATACTGAAAGGGTGTTCTGGGTCACCCTGCCCGTCTTCCACATCTCCCTAAACCCCTTTTCCGGGCTGCCCTGCTTTTCCCCTCTCCGTTAGGGGGTTTAGAAAACAAACTCATTGCGCCAGACACTGATTGTGCTCCAATGTTCTCCTCCTCCTCCTCCTCCAGTTCAGCCTCCACCAGACTCAAGTGGCCATGGGATTAGCCCCATGTCTCGGGTTTTCCCTGACTAAAACAATTTTGCAGCTTTCTTTTCCGGGACAAAGAAGCAGTGGAATGAAATTATTAAATCTGTAGTCCGGCACTGACAAATAACATGGCCTCCCCAAGGGCCAAGCAACCACAGATTTCATGCATGACTGCCACTGGCTGACATCAAAGTTACACGGGGGTTTGAAACCCCTTTCCCCTTTTGGATCAAAAAAAAAATTTATTAATGGCCTTTCTCTGTTCAAAAATTGGCCCCAACATATGGAGGCGGGAAATTTCCCACAGGGGAAACAGCGCATAACACCTTTAATTTGGGGGGGGCCCTTTTTTCTTCCGCTGCAGCTAAAAGGGGGGTGTCTTGGGGTGAAACGGCGAAGTGCATCAAAGTTTCCTGGCCATTTTTAGAACATCCTTGCAGAGGGATAGAAGACTTAAAGAACCTTTTGCACCCCCAAAAATTAAAACACGTGCGCCATGCGGGCCCCTCCTCGGACAGTGCGGAAAACCTTTTTCTTTCTATTGTCTGTAACCAGGGTTTCCCAAATTTTTCCCATTTAAAAGTGGAGAAACCACAAATAAATTTTCATCTTTCATGACGCGGAGCATATTCCCCCCCCTGTGTGATTTTCGTTCCCCCAGGCAAAACCAGGTGTAGAACTGTTGACATCTCCATGCCCTGCACATGGGGGTATGATGGAGCGGGCACTGAAGGCGAGGTTTGGTGGGGGAGGGGGAGGAAGGGGCGAAAGGAACAGCATTTGATAACGGGAGAAGAAAGGGGTGCCTCTGTCCTTTTTTCTGCTGTCTGGGCAGGAACCCACATTAAACCCTTTGGCCCATAAAGAAAATGTACTGTCCCTGACCGTATTTACAGCCCCCATGCCTGCGCTCGGGGGGGGGGCATTTTGGGGAGCCCAACCACTGGGCTTAAGGACTTTCTCACCTTCCCCTTCTACTTTATTTGTGCAGGGCGATCTGCCTTGTTCAAAAAAAATGATGGCTTGGGGGCTTTCCAGCTCGGTTTAAACACAAGCCATCAGTTCTCTAACGGGGCCGGGCCACCACTTGGAAAGGGAGGGGCTGTTTGTAACCAAAAACTTGGGGCAGGGGATATTTAGCTTTTGCACCTTTGGATGGCTGGAAAGCATACTGCGTTCTTTGCAATCGCCTTGGGAAAGCCCGCGGCACCATAAGTTGGGAAGGACAGGGGTAACGGACCAGGAAAAAAGATGGGGAAAAACAAAAAAACCCTTCACAAGGTGGTGGAACCCGACTGCCTAAATGGGGTGCGTGCCCCCATTTCTGTTTTCTTTTCAAACAGGTGGGCACCACAAATTTAGACGTTTCCCCCACCACTGGAAAGGAACGCTTTCCTGTGTTGACACAGGGGATTGGGGCCAACGTTAAAGGGACCAAAACCAAGCTTCCCTTTTTGCCCACAGATTCTAAAATAAGCCCCTGTTTGGGCCCCCCCGATTTTTGGCAAAAAACTGCCCAAAACCGCCGAGTAATTTATTTTAAAACCAAACCCAAAGCTCCGCCCCTTGTGTCACTACTTTTGGGGCCCGGGAAAGGGCCCCGGGGAAGCAGGTGGTCAAACCCCATGTCTGTTTGGCTTTCCCCACCTCGCACTGCTGCCCCAACCCCCGACCCTTCCCCCCCACACCAAACCACTTTTCTGACTGTGCCCCCCTGCCTATGCACAAGGTTCCGCCCTCTTCCCGATGATGAAAGATATGAAACCCTTACTTCACCCGGCTTCCCCCGTGTGAATTTGGGTACATCGCATCGATTAGTGTTTGGGCCCCTCCCCCGTTGTCCTCCCCAACATCTTGGTATGCAGAGGGAACTGCTCGCAACATAACCCCCTATGCCACCAAAAAATCATTACTTGCCCACACTGGGAAAAAGGGAGGGGGTGTCTGCCCCACCTGCTGCCCAAATACTGCTGGGCTGCCCAAAAAGTTTCTCCCTCCCCGTAAAGTGGCCCCAGAGCCCACAGCATAAAGTAGATCTCTGGCTGAGGAACCCAACAGATGGATTGAAAACAAATTTAGGGCCCCCGACCTCTCCCGGGCCAAAGCAAACTAAGGGTTTTGTCTGAAAAAAACCACCCACTCGGGGTTTTTCAGATGTCAACCGGGAGGAAATGGATGACCTAGCAACCAAACAAGAAAAACCCCTTTGGGGTTTCTGATCAACCCCACGGCCGCAAAATGACCCGGGAGTCTGGGCTCAAAACCCAGTGACCCCCCGCGCACTTTCCCCTTTTCGGGGCTGCACCTTGGGGCCGCTCCAGGAACATTTGGCCCCCTGCCACTTGCGTAAAACCTGCCCCCCTCCCCTGCTGACATACTAATTTGATCAAAAAATTTTCAATACAAAAAGACCTGTTTAATGAAAAATGGGCTGTAAATGATAAAAACACAGGGAAATTTCCCCAACCCAACACCCAGTACTCGAAAATCAAAATAAATTTTGAACAGAAAGTAATTTTAGTTGTAAGGGGTTTGGGGGGATTCGCTGGGCCAAACCCCAACGATGAAAATTTTTAAAAAAGCCACGCCAGGGAGCGGAGTCTAAATACCCCCGGTATTCACCCGAGCCCCCTGGGAAAGCGGCATGGACTTGCTTCGGTTTTGAGGCTAAACCCGGTTTGCTACCCCTGAAAGGGGACTTGTTTCGATGGGGGCCAGGGGGAATGCGTGGACAGAAACCGAATTCAGGACTAAAATCGGGGACAGGGAGAAAAATCAAGCCGGCAGCAGAGATTTTTTGGTCAAGCGGCAAAACGGGCAGGGGAGGCGGCAAACAGGCAAGGTCAAAGGAAAAAGTACGGGAAAGACTGGGACCAAAGGGTAAAAACAACAGGAATTTTAACACTCCAACAAGGAAACGAAAACCAACAATCTGGCCCGAGAGTGTTGGGGGGGGGTATTTCCTTTTATAGGATCAGCGGCTGGGAATTGACCCAAAATTTCCGGCGCACGGCCCTTTAAAAAAACCAGACCCGCCTTCGCGCCAGCCGCCCAAGGCACGGAGGCGCGCGGGGGGCTGGGAAAAGGGGAGGGGCAACGTACACAGGGGCGTAGACCCGGGGGAAATTTCCCGGCCCGGGACCTCGGGGCAGTACACCCCCCCCCCCCCCCTTTGGGCTCCCCCTCCTTTTTTTGGAACTTAGAAGGAGTCAGGTGACAGATTGGCCTCAAGGGTTTCCCCCGAACGCTCCTCAGGCCCCCAACCCCCCTTTTAATCTATAAGCAAGAACCCCTTTTCCCCCCCAAATGTTCTTTCCGCCACACCTCCCTTTACCTCAAAGATGTTTTTCAGAGGGTTGGGCCCCAGGGGAAAAGGGAAACAGATCCCGGGGGAAAAAGATTCAGCACCACCGGGTTTTAGGAGAGAGACCTGAAAGCTTTGGGGTACGCAGAGTGGGGGGCAAGCGGAGCTTGTAGGGCACCGGGGGAGTTGCCGAAGTACCCCCAAAAGGGGGCCCCAAAACTTAGGGCCTAACTTGTAAAAATGGGCACCTTGAAGCGAATGTACTTGGCAGATAACCAAACCCTATCACCCCGGGTTAAAAAATTTTTGGGGGAGGTCTCCGGGACCTGTCCCCCCCGGGGGATTTGGTGCGAGCGGAGGCCCTAAAGGGGCCCGTCGGGGTGACTTGCCAAAGGGCCTTTTATGTCCCCCTACTTTTGGGGAACTCCCGGGAAAGGGGCCCTGAGAAAAAGGAAACCAAGGGGGAGGGGGGCGGGGTTTTTTTGTGGTAATTGTAAATGCTATATAATTTAAATTAAGGCATTCCCAAATTTTTTTTATCCCCCCGCCATTTTAGTTAAAGCTGTATTCACCCAAAATCATTTTGACAGCTGACACTTCATATAAAAACAGGATTTTGCAGGGAAAATCAGCAATTTACTTTAGGGAAGGGGATAGTATTTGTAAAAAAAAAAAAAACCACAAAAATTAGGGTCGAAAGACCTAAAA